>PVJO010006436.1:0-89339 GCA_004026905.1 Hystrix cristata
CCACATTTTCTTTGGCCATTCGTTGGTTGTTGGGCATTTAGGTTGTTTCCAAGACTTAGCTATTACAAATTGTGTTGCTATGAACGTGGTAGTGCATACGTCCTTGTGGTATGACAATTTTAATTCTTCTTTTTCCATTGCTTTTAATAAAAAGTTCACTAACAGCACAACAAAGATGTATGTTACTGAGTATTACCAGGTACCAGCCAGATCACAGAGCACTTTACCTGTATTATCATATGCAGTGCCAAGAACTGGTAGTATCATTATCCCTTTTTCATTTTTAAGGAAAGTGAGGCTTAGAGAAAACCCAGGTGTGGTTTACTTCAATGCTATGATGTCTTAAAAAAATGAATTTTAAATTTTAGAGTAGTTTTATATATGCAGAAAAGTTGTAAAGATAGTATACAGAGTTCTGTATATCCAGTTTCCCCCACTGTTAGTATCTTGTATGACTATGGTATATTTGCCAAAACTATGAGATTAACATTGGGCTATTACTATTCCCTAACTTCTAGACTTTGTTCAAATTTCACTAGTTTTCACACTAATATCCTTTTTATATCCCAGGACGCAATCTAAGATAACAAATTTTGTTTAGCAAAGCTAATGATTATAACCATTTCACTTGGTTTGTTCTACAGAACAACTTTAAATTTACAAAAAGTATAAGATACATGTTCTATGAATTTTGGAGAAATGGGCTAGTAATGGGATTGTTCAGGTTGAGCATCGCTATCTTTCTTCGAATATGTTTTCAGAATGTGGTGCCTGACCTAAACACTCAGAAACTTTGCCTGGAAACTTTTGTAATAGCTGTCTGTAGCACATTTTTAGCTTCTAAGTTAAAAAAACAACTCAGAAATAAGTGTTAAAGTTACTCATCATGTTGCAGTCATTGATGCCATTCTCCATTCCTTGGTTGTTTTGTCCTGATGGCTTCCTTCAATATGTCTTTCATGTCCCTTGCTTTCTCACCATTCCTGTTGCTATTGTCTGAGTCCAACCAGCATAATATTATTTCATATTTTGACTTTTATAAGAGCAATTTAAAGACTGTCATGAATTCTAAATTCCTTCAGCTATAAACCCATCAGTAACAGATTAACTTTTGAAAAGTATTAGTGTCATTATACAAAGTATGATTAAGAAATATGGTAAATATTTAAGTTAAAAATTATTACAGTAAAAGATATACTGCGATTAATCCCTCTCAAAATATCCCCCTTGCTTCAAACACACTCTACCATTCTTGCCATTTTCTGAAGTAGCTCTGGAAGCCTTTCGTCAGTGCTTTTAGTTGTGGCTGCCTTGATGTCCTGAATTGATTCAAAATCTTTACCTTTTATGGTCATTTTGACCTTAGGGAAGTGCCAGAAGTTGCATGGTGCCAGATCTAGTAACTAAGGTGAGTGAGGAAACACAGTTATATTTTTATGAGTCTGTCTTCCCATTGGATGGCACTCTGCAGCAGCCTTCACCATATTTTTTGTGACACCTCATAAAGATGCTCACAAAAGAAGATTTCCCGGTCTGCTTCAGAAAGGAGCAAGAACAATGGGTAAGTGTGTTCAAAGCAAGGAGGTGTATTTTGAAGGTGATTAATAATAATGGGTCTTTTACTGTAATATGTTTTTAAAAATTTAAACATTTAATGTAGATTTCAGTCACACCTTACGCTATTCTTTTGCTCAAAAATTCTCAGGCTTTGGCCAGTGATTTTATACAAACACCAACCTCTAAAATGTTATTAAATAATTTTCCTATTTTCCTCCCATTACATGTACCCAAACCAATTTCCTGTGACTTTCCAATGCAAACCCTTTCTCCTAGGGAGCCCCTTCCTCAGGGTCTAGCCAGCACAGCACAGCACACTCACATGTAAAGCTCTCCCTTATGCTAAAACCCATATTTGGAATATCCTTTGTCCTCTTGTTTCTGTGTTCAAGTGTTTTCCATCTTTTAAAGAATGGTTCAAGGCTTATCTGATGGCTCCCCAGAGTCTATAAAGAGAATTCACATCTCTTAGTAATTGAGAATGTCCAATGTTTAAGCTTGACAATGCGTCCAAGTGAAAAGGGGAGGCCACTTTGTGGTCTCAATTATGTGCCCTCATGTGTCTTCTCATTTCATCATTACCGTCACCACCACCACCACGTTGACCCCCTGGCAAGCCGCTCAGCCTGTGTATAAGCAAAATCCTCTCCACTTATATCTCTGGGTATGACTGAAACAATGACAGAACTTCAAAAGACTTTTCAATATAAGAGCAAAGAATAAAGGAAAAATAAATACCATCTTTCAGGAAACCACAAACAGCCCAATTTCTATAACACAAGTAACTCAACCTATCTTGATGGCTATTTAGGACTATGTTCAGATATATTTGCTCCAAACTCAAAGAATAGTATAAAAATATGTGAGTTTATTTACTCTTGTAGAAGAAGTTTGCAGGTCTGTTGTCAGAGACTCACACCCTGAGTTTTCTACTCCACTACACTTAGCATGAGGGCTCCATACTCCAGGTTATTTCAAGATGTAATATGAGTGTTGGGGTTCCAGGCATAATGAACACAATCCAGGAAGGAAGAAGAGAAAGGGCCAAAGAAGCTTAGTGTGTGTGCTCCTTTAAAGAGCCTCCTCGGGCGTTTTCCCAGTAGCATCCATTTCCATTTGATTAGCCATACTTAATTTCAAGAGAAGCCAGTAAGTATAGCTTTTAAGCAGAGTAAATTGCTGTCATGAAGAGAATAGGGTCTGTTAATAAGGAGAAAGGGAAGAATGGATATTGGAAGGGCAACTAGCCATCTCTCCCACAGGTCATTTCTATGGCACAGAAGCCCTGTTCAGTAGATGTCCAGTAGATTAGCTCCAAAAAGTGGCAAAAAGTTAAAGCTCATTGCATGCTTTTTTTTTTTTTTTTTTTTTGAAACTAGTGACTTTCAGCAAAACTCACCATTTTAATGTAGGAAGCTGCGGAATGGTTCTCTAGCAGGGTAGACTGATAATTTAACGGTCTTCAATGAATCACTTTTGCTACTCACTCGTTTTGTGTAGCACTTTCCCATGCTGACTCTGGGCTTGGCTGTGTGACATGCTGTGCTAAGGGGACATTAGCAATTGTCATGCTAGAGGCTTGAGAAGTCCTTGTGCACTGGGGATTGCCTTCCTGGAAAACGGACACCATTCTGCAAAAAACGCAGGCTGTCCTGCTGGAGATGCTGCATGGCTCAGAACTGAGCCATTTCAGCTGTCAGACCCTGCTAACTTCCACGTGGGAGAGACTCTCATAGATTTATTTGCCCAAAATAAACGCCTATATGGGGACCAAGCCCTCAAAAGACTTCTAAACACTGATGAAGCCCTTACATGAATGTTGAAGAGGGGTGGGTGTTGTGGCACATACTTGTGATTTCAGCACTCTGGGAGTAAGGCAGGAAAGCTGCAAATTTAAACCCAACCTGAGCGACTTAGACTTAGCAAGACCCTGTCACCAAATCAAAAGTAAAACGGCTTGGAATGTAGCTCAGAGTGAAAGCTCTTTGTTCACCCCCCAGGACAAAAAAAGTAGAAGGACAATCTAGTCCAACAGATGCACAAATCTCAATATAGAAACACAAGAAGTATGAAAAAACAAGGAAACATGACTCTTGTAAATGTTCATAACTTACCGGTAACTGAATACAAAGATATTGAAGTAGATAAAATGTCAAAGAATTCTAAAGACTGATTTTTTAAAATGATTAATTACTTCAAAGAGGATACAAATAAACAGCTGAATAAATTAAGGAAGACAGTGCAGGATATGAAGAAATAATTCAAGAAATAAGACAGAGATTCTGCAGAAGACCCAAACAGGAATACTGGAAATGAAAAACACAATAAGCCAGATAAAAATCATAGTGGGAACTCTCACCAATTGGCTGGATCAAACAGAATACGTAAGTTCAGAGTTTAAAGATAAGTTTGATGAATTATCATATTCAGATCAATGAAGAAAAAAGTAAGAAATTATGAACAAAACATCTAAGAACTCTGTGACAGAGTCAAAAGATCAAATTATGAATTTTTGGTATAGAAGAGGGTGGTGGGGTTCAGATTAATGGCATAGAAAATATATTCAATAAAATAATGACAGAAAATGTCACAAATCTTGGAAAAGATAATGAGCATTTAGGTGAAGCAGGTATTTAGAACCCCAAATAGGTATGATCAGAAAAGAAACTGTGCATGTCACATTACAGTTAAAATAGTAACAGTACAGAACAAGGAAAGAATATTGAAAGCTGCAAGAGAGAAAGGTCTTACTTATAGAGGTAAACCCATTGGAAGAACTGCAGACTTCTCTGCAGAAACTCTAAAGGTGGGGTTGGGGATTTAGCTCAAGTGGTAGAGTGCTTGCCTAGCAAGTGCAAGGCCCTGAGTTCAATCCCTAGCACCAAAATTTATTACAAAAATCTGAAAGAAAATAACTGCCAACATATATGCTATATACAGCAAAGCTAACTTTCAGAATTGAAGCAGAAATGAAGCTGTTTCAGTATAACAACAGACTGAAGAAATACATGAACATAAGCCAGCACTGCAGAAGGTACTTAAAGGAATTCTACTCACAAAAGAAAGAATAGATAAGCTATTGAGAATTTGGAAAGACTCAAACATTAGAAAAGAAATGAAATGACAGTAATTAGTACCTACCTCTCTATAATAACTCTGGTGATCACTTTAGCAGCAGGCATACTAAAATAATATAATAACTCCAAAGACCAATGGTCTTAATTCTTCAATTAAAAGACACAGAGTGGCAGATTGGATTAAAAAATAAGACCAAATTCTTTGCTGCCTGTAAGAAACACACCTCTCTAGCAAAGACATGCAGAAGCTGCAAGTGAAAGCATAGAAAAAAATGTTTCTGAGAGCAAGCAGTCGTAGCTGAGAGCTTGCAGTCATAGCTGTACTCATATACAAGAAAGCTGACTTAAAGACAAAATTAGTCAGACAAGATAAAGAAGGCCAGTATGTACTGGTAAATGGAACAATCCACCAAAAAGATATAACAGTTGTTAATATATACTCATACCAAACATTTGTACACCCAATTTCATGAAACAAATACTACTCAACATGAAGAGACACATAAGTTCCAATACAGTAATAGTGGGTGACTTCAACACTCCATTCTCACAAATTAATAGGTCTTCAAGACAAGAAAAAAAATCAACATAGAAACATCAGTTATAATATAGCATAGATCAAACGTACTTAACCGACGTTTACAGAACTTTCTATTGAACAACTACAGAATACACATTCTGCTCATTAGCTCATGGAACATTCTCCAAAATAGACCATATTTCAGGCCATAAACAAAACCTTAACAAATACAAAAAATTTGAAATAATTTCTTGTATCTTATCAGACCATAATAGAACAAAACCAGAATCAACAGGAAGAGAAATTACAAAAACTATACAAACACTTTTGAGCAATCAGTGGGTAATTGAAGAAGTCAGAGGGAAAATTAAAAATGGCTAAAATCAAATGAAATGGAAAGACAACATACCAGAATCTCTGGGCTTTAGTAAAGGCAGCTCATAGAGGGAAGTTTATAGCTATGAATGTGCCTTAGTTACTTTCTTATCACTGAGACACCATACCCAACATCCACAACTCTAAGGAGGAATGGTTTATTTTGGTTCACTGTTTGTTGAGGTTTCAGTCCATAGTCAGCTGGCTCCAAGGAAGGAAGTATGGCAGAGGGGCCTGGCAGAGGAGGAAGAGCTCATGCCATAGTAGTGAGAAGCAGAGAGAAATCAAGGGAGAAGGGAGGCAGATACACTCTTCCAGGCACACCCCCAGTGACCCACCTACTCTGACCAGGCTTTACCTCCCAACATCACATTTAGCTATAAACTCATCAGTGCACTAATCCATTGATGAGTATCACACCACCATGATTCAGTAATCTCCCCAAAGCCCTGCCTATGAGCAGATGAGACTTTGGGGGACATCTAGACACAAACCATAACAGAATGCCTACATTGAAATGTCAACGAGCTCTCAAATAAATAATCTAATAATACATCCTGAAGTTTTAGAAAAACAAGAACAAACTCAAACCAAGCCTGACAGAAGGAAATAATAAATATTAGAGCTGAAATTAATGAAATAGAGACTAACAGAAAAATACACAGATCAATGAAACAAAGAGTTGATTCTTTGAAAAGATAAATAAGATTGATAAACCTTTAGCCATAGTAACCAAAAGAAAGAGAGAAAAGACCAAGATTAATATAATTAAAGGTGAAAAGGGGACTATTACATTAGATACCACTGAAATCGAAAGGATCATCAGGGACTATTTTGAAAATCTATATTCTAATAAATTAGAGAATCTAGAAGAAATGGATATACTTCTAGACATATAGGTGCTACTAAAATTGAGCCAAGAGAATATAAAATACCCAAACAGATCAATAAGAACAATGAGATTGAAGCAGAAATAAAAATCTCTCAACAAAGAAAAGCCTAGGACCAGATGGATTTAATGATGCATTTTACCAGACACTTAAAAAGGAATGAACAGCAATCATCCTCAGACTATTCCATGGAATAGAAAAGGGAAGTAAAACTTCAAAACTCATTCTACAAGGCCCAATACCACTCTGATACCAAAATCAAACAGGGACACAACAAAAAAAAGAGAAAAGTATAGAACAATATTCTTGATGAACATAAATGCAAAAGTCCTTTGTAAAGTACTTGCAGACTGAATTCAATTAACACATTAAAAAGATCATAAACTGTGATCAAGTTGTTCTTATTCCAGGAATTCAAAGATGGTTAAACATATGCAAGTCAATAAATATAATACACCACATAAATAGAAGCAAGGTTAAAAATCACATTATTATCTCAGTTGACACAGAAAAAAACCTTTGACAAAATTCAGCATGCTTTCATGTGAAAGAAGAAATTAGGTATTGAAGGATCATAGTTCAATATAGTAAAGGCCATATATGAGAAATTCATAGCCAACATCTTTCTGAATGGGGAAAAATGGAAAGCATTTCCTTTAAAATAAAAAGTGAGATAAGAATGTCTACTCTTACCACTCCTATTCAATACAGTACTTAAAATTTTATCTAGAGCACTTAGGCAAGAGAAAAAAACTAAAAGGGTACAAATATGAAAAAAGGAAGCCAAATTGTCTTCATTTGTAGATGATATGATCCTATATTTAGGAGACCCTAAAGACTCCGCCAAAAGACCTTTAGAGTTGATAAATTTAGCTAAATAGCAGGATACAAAAGCAACACTAAAAAATTAATAGCTTTACTATTCACCAATAATGGACTAGCTGAGGAAGAAATCAGGAAAACAACTCTGTTCACAATTGCTTACAAAACAAAAGAAAAAAAAAAACCCTAGGATCAACCTAACCAAGGAGGTAAAAGACCTCTATAATGAAAATTACAGACACTGAAGAAAGAAACTGAAAAAAGTCACTAGAAGATGGAAAGACTTTATATGTTCACAAATCAGGAGAATTAATATTGTTAAAATGCCCATATTGGGGCTGGGGATTTAGCTCAGTGATTAGAGTGCTTGCCTTGCAAGCACAAGGGCCTGAGTTCGATCCCCGGCACCACAAAAAAAAAAAAAAAAAAAAAAAAAAAGCCCATATTACCAAAAGCAATCTGCCATCAATGCAATCCCCATCAAAATTCCTGTGACATTCTTCACAGAATTAGAAAAAAAATCCTAAAATTCACATGGAAGCATAAAACATTCACAAAAGCCCACACAATCCTAAGTTTAAAAAGTAAGGCTGGAGGCATCATAATACCTGATTTCAGATTATACTACAAAGCCATAGATAGTAAAAAAAGAAAAGAAAAACCAGTTTGGTACTGGCACAAAAACAGATCTATAAACCAATGGAATAGAATAAAGGACACCTAAACAGACCCACACAAATACTGTGAGCTGATTCTTTTTTTTTTTTTTAACTTTTCTTTCTTTCTTTCTTTCTTTCTTTTTTTTTTTTTTTGGTGCTGGGGATCAACCTCGGGGCCTTAAGCTTGCTAGGTGTCTTAGTTAGATTTTCTAGAGTCAATGGTTTGTAAGAGAGCAGATTTAATACAGGACATTTATGTGTTACAATATTCACCCACAAGCCAAATACAAGAAGAGTGCTGAATGTCTGCCTAGGCACTGGAGACCTGAAAGATCCAATCAAGGGCTGGGAGCCCACGGCACTGTCCTGTGTGCGTCCGTGTCTGCAGCTAATAGCTGAAGAAATCTTTACTGGGACCAAGATACGATGTTCGCAGCAGAGATGATGACCAGAGCTCCCCCGAAGCAGCAACAGCCATCTTCAATGATGACAAGGCCCCGAGTTCCTTCCTCCACAAGAACACCTGAGTTCCTTTCAGGAGAAAGCTTCTGCTCCCATTCTGCTTTATGTTGAGTCAGCAACAATCCTCAAGGGGATCCTCTAGGCCCAGAACCACATCAAATCAGTCTAGCTGGGCGTTCCGGCTCGAGTTGACCACAATAAGTCCAGCACACTAGGCAAGCACTCTAACCACTGAGCTAAATCCCTAGCCCCTTGTGAGCTGATTCTTGACAAATGAGCCAAAAACGTATATTGAAGAAAAGACAGCTTTTTAAACAAATGGTGCTGGGAAAACAGGATATCCATATGGAGAAGATTGAAACCAGATCCCTATCTCTTGCTCTGTACAAAAAATTAATTTAAAATGAATAAAAGACCTAAATATAACACTAGAAACTTTGAAACTGCTGGAAGAAAACACACAGGAAATACTTGAAACCATAGGCACAGGCAAAGACTTACTGAATAGAACTCCAATAGCACAGGAAGTAATTGTCAGAACCAAAAAATGAGACTAAGTTAAAAAGTTTCTGCATAGCAAGGGAAACAACAAAGTGAAGAGATGGCCTGCAGAATGAGAAAAAATTTTGGCCAGATACTCTTCTGACAGAGGATTAATATCTTGAATAGACCAAGAATTTTAAAACGTAATAACAAAAAATCAAGCAGCCCAGTCAGTAGATGGGCAAATAAATTGAAAAGTCATGTCTCAGAAGTACAAATGGCCAATAAGTATATGAAAAAATGTTCAATATCTTTCGCTGTTAGAGAAATCAAATAAAATCAAAGCTACATTGAGATTGCTTCTCATCCTAGTCAGAATGGCTATCATTAAGAATACAAAAAACAATAAATGTTGAGGTGCATGTGGGGAACTTAAAAAGCAAAATAACTTTTTTGTTTAAATTCCAGTTTTCTTTAAACCATAAATGCTGAGTAACTGGATTAGAGATCCTGACTTCCAACTGGTCATTTTAAATCCACAGAGCTGCCTGTGGTAGGTGGCCACTAAACAATCACATAATTCCCATCCATAAGAAGTCCCAGAACAAGGGGCTGTGTGGTGACCCACTCGGGACTCCTAGAAATCCAGGTGAATTTCCTTACTTGTAACGAACACTCTCCTAACTTAAGAAAAAAGAAGAAGAAGAAAAAGAAAAGAAATTGTACCTAATATTTACTCAATTGGTTTAATCTCTCTCCAAGAGATGCTGAGCACAGTTTTCTTTTTGTTTAACAGTATGTTTTGACTTGTGATATTACAAAGTGTTTCTAAATGGAAGACATTAAGAATTGATATAAGAATATGAGGTTATGGATGTTATTAATTACCTTGACAGTAGTAATCATTTTATAATGTATGTGTATCTCAAAATGTGATGTTATATACCTTAAAAAAGGATTAGATAAAATTTCTAAATAAATAAATAAATAAATAAATAAATAAATAAATAAATAAATAAATAGACTGCCAGAGAGCTGTGGCCACAAGCACAGTCTTGGATGAGACACCATAAGAACCACCTAACTGAACTTACCTGCAGATCATAGATAAGCAAATTTTTGTTGTTTTAAGGACTCAGTATTAAGGGGGTGATTTGCTATACAGAAATAGAAAATTGAGGTGTCTTGCTCAGAGACGTTATAGCCAGGGCTAAGCTATGGGTTGGTTTTCCCCCTAACTACAATGTCGTGTTTTTAGCCATACACAGTCAGCTCTATCGGTGGGTTCTGCTGATTCAACCAACTGCAGATCAAAAATATTTGAAAAAGAATTGTGTCTGAACTGAACACATACAGATGGTAAGCGACCTGAGGACAATTATAGCCCACCCATGTCTAGGGTTTGTGTTCACACTGCTTTTTCATCTAGAAAACAGACTCTGAAGTTAAAAAAGATCTCAGGAGGCTGATTCAATCCTCTTCTGTAATGGAGAAACACCTGACAGACATTAGAAACACGTTGAAGGAAACTCTCATGTAGAGCGATGGGAGCATAAAGTGATGCTGCCATTCTGCAGAGGAATCTGGCTGTACTAAATAAAGCAAAAATACATGCATGTATACCTTCCGGCCAGGAACAGGAACCTTGAGAAAATGCTCACAGAAGGGAACACAGATGAATATCTTCACCAGGGCAGTTTCTGGTAGTGAGATAGGAGAGGCGGGTCTGATGTTCCCCGAGAGGTACTTATTTTTCTTCCTGAGCTGCGACTGCCCCAAATGCCTTGCAGCTGGCCCAGCTACATCAGGTACCCTGCCGCCGCTTCAGGAGACATTTGCTTTGGCTGCAGCAGGCTTTTTGGGCAGGCACTGCCCCAGATGACTCCTTCTTATAGTCTCTCTGGATGACTCTATTCCTCTGTAGCCCTCCTCAATTAGGCTCAAGAACCTCCCACACCTGCCAGACCCAACAGAAAGTGATGTGGTACATGTGCGAGGCCACCTTTTTTCCTTTATAAACAATCTCGGTATACCATTCAGACTGTATGTTGTTCAGTTTGGGCTCTGTCTGTCTGTTGTTCGTCCTTCTGCTACAGCATGTCCTAATAAATCTTCTTCCAGCTGGCAAATTTTTGCCTATTCGTGGTTTCTATCTAGAGCAGAGCGTGCTGAGCCAGTACACTAAGAGCTGGTAACCCCAAAGGTTGCCAGCACTGAGAGCAGTGAGCAGCCAGAACTGGTGACAGCAAAGGCCACTTTGGTGCTGAAAGTAGCCAGAAGCCAGGGCTGGTAACACTGAAGGTGGCGAGCAGCAGAGAACAACATGGGACATTGCTGGGAGCTGCCATCTCCCGTGGCTGGGAGAATTCCAGAGGTCTGCTGGCAGTTGCTGGCTCCAAGTGGCGAGGAGGGCCACTAATGCTGAGAGCTGATAGCCCCTGACATTCAGAGCTCAGGTCTACATGTTGCCAATTTATAATTTCTGTACAAATTGACCCAGTCACATCAGGCCCCCCACAGCCACTCCATGAGATATTTGCTGTGGCTCCAGCCATTTGGTAACATCTTGGGAGCCTGTAGAGGGACCTTGCCACTTAGATCCCTGATGAATAAGGCAGACAGCGGTAACGGTCACAAGCAGTTCAAGAACTGGCCCGTGTCTGATTTCCATCTTAAGTGTGGCTAAGAATGTACACTAGCTGGTGACAGTAGTAGTGAATTGACATGATACAGATTATGTACTTAGTATTAGTGTGAAGATCTATCTATGTTATTATCTGTGAAGGTAAAACACTAGTACAATACAATTTCTATACTGGAAGAACACAAGCACCCACAAAGATCACTTTTTTCCAAGACTATAGATTTATCTGTGCTGTATATTGAGCACATTAAAAAGGAAGTTAAGTAAAAGGAATGTGAAAAGAGCAATGGAAGGGAGAAATTACAATAAGAACCTTTCGGACTAATAATGAATATGCTGAGAATTAAGGATAAAGTAATTTAAAAATGTGTACCCAAGGTTTGAAAAGAATCTGAAGGGATTCATTAAAACAAGAATAATTTGTAATCTGAAATAACTTGTACACTTATATGCACTCGAATATGAGAAATAGCCCAAGCAGAAAGTCATTTCCATGTCAGATCTTAAGATAACCAAGAGTCTGCAAAGTGATGGGATTCAGATTAAATTAGTCCTCACTATTTCTCCCAGTCAGGCAGAAAAGCCAAAAAAGAACAAAAAGACTGAAGGATATTTTTGTAGGTTGGACAAAAAAGCAAAGAAGAATATTTAATGCTGAAGGCATCATCAACAGTTGAATAGGAACAGTGTCAACTTGATGAAATAATTTTCTCCATTAATGTGAGGGTGAAATTTGATGTCACAACATGATCACCGAAAATACGTGAGGGCAAATGTCAAGAATTTTCCTGATGTTTTCCTCATGGCATTCTATTCTATTTTAGTCTCATGCATCAGCTATGCAAGATTTAATTCTAAGTGGAATGTGTTTGTTGGAAAGTAATAAAAAATACTATCTCACAACCTTGCATATAATAGTAGTAGAAAATTTCCTTAACACCTTTAATTCCTCTTCATAGCATGATAAAAGATAATGCACTGATTTTTTTTTTTTTAGAAAGAACATGTACAGCAGTTCTTATTAGGAAGCAAATAATCAGGAATTAAATTTGAATGATGAAGTGCTGGCAACTCAATACACTAAAACCATTTATAATTGGTATTTTGGAGTTTTGGCTTGTCATACTGCTTTCATAATCAGAAATCCAACAAGATCATATGGAAATGTTCTGAAAATTATGACTATAGAACTTTATCCACATGAATTTATATCCACATATAACTTAATTTCTTTCTGAAGTATTTCTTTTTTCCCTTTTGTGCTTCATTATTTCTGTTCTAAATTACATTTTATAATAATCTTCACAGTTTTTGGATGTATCATAGGTAAAATAAAATTTTAAGTTCCTACATACTGTTTTTAAAGGATAGAAAGTAGAATTGGAGAAAAGAATCCCTTACTGAAGAAAAAACTTTTTATGGAGTTTATATTTTAATTGTTTAATGCTGATTTAATTTAGAGTATAAAATGCTGATTTATTAAATTTCGATTATAAATGCTGATTTAATTTAGAGTATCTTAGCATATTTGATCGTTGTAACATGATTGGCCAGAATGCAGGTTAAATTGGGTCAAATCATATTCCCAAACAAATGAATGTTTGATACAAGAGGGTCAAGCTATAGAATACCATAGTCCTTGACACACTATAGATGTTCAAAAAGGTTGTCAAATTGAACAAGAGCATCAGGTTGTGGGCCCAACACTTTTATAGCCTGGGTACATAATACATTAAGATACATTCTACTCTTCTGTTGTTATTTATGGTAACATATATGATCTATAAATTAAATATATTCCTCCAATACAATCCTCTGTGCTTTCACACAATCTGTTTCCCCTTTCCTGCTCCTTTTATCTTCAAAGCCTTGTACAGTGCCTCTTACTTCCCCCATTATTTTTATTACTCACCGATTGACCCTGTCTCTCCTTATTCTCTTTAGTTCTTGACACCTGAATTTCTGGAAGAGGCCGACAGCTGTTACAGACAGACACAGGGTGGCAAACATGAGGTCCTGCTCTCTTAGACCCACGGGAGGAGAAAGAATACTGACGAATTTCTTGTCTCAGGCTTACCAGGAAATATCTGAGGTTGGGAATCCAGAGCCAATATGGGAGTGATTGCCAAAAGATTTTCCCCAGGGAGGTCACTGTTAACAAACAAACATTATAAAACAACATCTGTTGTAATCAAGCAGTAGATGATTCCAAGCAAATTACGCATGAGTCATATTTTTATAGTTTTGAGTTCACTTTTTCATTCATTCTGTAAACATTTATTGAACATTTACTTGATGTAATTTTTTTTTAACCAGGCATTGAAGAAAATGTCCTAAGAAGAGATGCTGTTTGTTAATTTCCTACAGCATACCAAGCATTTTACTTTTGCTTTTTCTCTCCTTTACTTCTAAAAGCGAGAAATTGCCTGGTATGGTAGGTAGCGCATGCCTATAATTCCTGTACTCTGGGGGAGGATTGCAGGTTTGAGTCCAGCCTGGGCAGTTTAGTGAGACTGTCTCAAAAAACAAAAAAACAAAACAAAACAAGAAAATAAATAAAAGGGGTTGAGGATGTAGCTCAGTGTGAAAGCCCTGGATTCATTCCCTACACACACACACACACACACACACACACACACACACACACACACAGAAAGAGAGACACACAGAGAGAGAGAGAGAGAGAGAGAGAGAGAGAGAGAGAGAGAGAGAGAAGGAAAATGAAGAAAAGGTCAAATAGGTTGGATGATAACCTACAGATTTGCTATGAGGCTTCTAAATGATTGTTCTTTCCATAGCACTCCACTCTGCCCTGGAGACTGGATCCCAACTCAGACATATTTGCTCCTTATACATAGAAATACAATTCAGTGTGCTCATGAACTTGAGGGATGCTGCTGGAACTCAGATGGGAGAGCAGAATGCTCTGAGGCGTAGGGCTATCGCTGAAGGTTGCAGGAAGAAAGCGTCCTGTGCATGCTGCCCTAAGCAAAGTGCTGTAAAGTTCCACTTCGTATGTCTATGTGCCTTGTAAACCTTTTTTTGGAAGAACACAGTGTACAACTAAAAGACAATTATATAGTATTTTTGTGCATGAAGTTGAGGCACACACACTTGCTTCTTGATTAATGTTTGGTTTTGTAATATGATGACCTACATTAAGTAACTCATCTGCAAATGTATAATGCACATGATTGCATTTCTTATACCACTACTGAAGTTAAATCACAGACCACCGATACATTTTTTCAGGAGTCTTTCTAGTGTTACTTTGTCTCAGAACATCTTCAAACAATGCAAATAAGACTGCAGTGGATGGAAATCTAAGAGGACAGTATCACAGAAACCCTCTCAAAGGCTACATTTAGTTGCAGTTTCTGATGAAAATGAATCATAAACCTAAACAAAAAAACACATGATTACTATTATTTGCAGTACTGGTGAAAAATGTAGATTTGTGTAATAGAGGAAAATAGCTCAATTATTAGAGTTTCTGCAAGGAAAATCAAAACCTAGAAGCAAAGTTTTAATTTAATTGTTTGTGTGCATTGATTTTTCTCCAATTTATTGAATAGTTTCTTCTGAAACATCAACTCTATGTTAAAAACGAGAATCTCAACACTCACTCAGTTACAGAAATGTGTTTGAATTATGTGTAATGTCCTTTCATCTTTTCTGCCTCTAGGGGGAAGTGTGTTTTCAACAATTCTGTGCCCAGAAGGTATTTTCTTATGGGCCACATGATTCACAGGGGTGATCTTTAGTGTGCCTTCAGAGCTGGCTGGACAAGGAAAAAGAGGCTCTTTGAAAATCTGATGGGTGCTTACTTTTGAGGTTGCATCCAGGATTCTGAGGGAGAAGCTTACAGAAACTGTTCCAAATGGTGGAGAAAACCTCATTCCGATAACATTTCTACTACATTCCAAAGAATCACATTAGTTTCTGCATATGGTATTGCTTTTCCTGGTAGCAGCAGAGTAACATATGGCCATGAATTTCATTCACACAGCTGGAAACTAAACAGTTGAATACTTTCTAGAAAACTTGCCTCCTTATTTTAATAGTTTAAGATAAAAAATTCATGGTTTGTGAATATTGATGAAAACATTTCTAAATCCTGTAGAAGGTTTATGAATTTCTGTATTATCACATGAGCATTGTCCTTTAGGCTTTCAGTTACTTAATTTTATAGTATTTCTCCATAACTTTTTGTTTGTTTGTTTTCATTCAACAGTTGAAGCCAGAAAGGATGTACCCAATGAAAAGATAAGTGTTTTTTTGAATGTGGAAGAGGGCTTCTTTTTTTCCCCTCTCATTTCATGTTTTATAGAATTGAAAGAAGCAATGTATAAAAATTGAGTTGAAGAGATGTTATTTCTATTTTCCTTCTTCTGTCTTGTTTTGCTTTAACTTTTTAATTAAAATGTTACAAAAGTTTTATTACAAAATGATGTGATTTTCAGCTTTAGTAGGCCATGTAGCCCAAATACCTAGCTAAATGTAAGATAAAATTTTGATATAAAGAAAGTTAATAAAGTGACAGCTTTGTCCACAGCCCTCTTTAGTACTGGGATTGAACCCAAGGCTTTCACACTGAGCTACATTCCCTAGCTCCTTTAAGAAATTTTTTTTTTTTTTTTAATTTTAAAACAGCCTCCTGCGACTAATTTGCCCAAGCTAGGGTTGAACTTGTGATCTTCTTGCCACAGCCTCCTGGAATGCTGGGATTGTAGGTGTGTGCTCCCAGGCCTGGTGCGAGTGATTTCTTAAATCTTTTAGGACTTCAGAATTGCAGAACTCCATATTTATGCAAACTTTCAGTTGGCTGCCAAAAGTTTGCTTTAATGGAATTAAACAAATCCATAACATTAAAATCCATGTAGTATTTGTTGAGCCTTTTTATAATCTTCTGCTTATTTGCATTTGAAAAACTTTCTTTAAAATCCTACTTTCTGCTCCTGGGAACTTTAAAGGGGTGTTTTGGGTGTGGGCAAGGATGCTAACATCCGCTTTTCTCCTACTGTTTAGTTTGGGGGGGCCCTCTTCTCTGCCACACTTCCTCCTGTGCGCCTTGTCCGTCAAGTCTTTGCTCTTTAACTACAAGCTGGAAGTTGAGAGCTCCTATGCAAAGGCCAGAGGCGGCTGCGGCGGTACTCACCCTAACGTAATGGCACTGCCCTGCAGTTGACCCGTGGGCGAGGCTGGGCAGGGCCTGAGATGCGAGTGGCATTCATGCCCAGTGCCACTGAAACCCCAGACTCTCCGAGTAAGCCCACACCACACACTGCGGAATCGTATCTCCACTGGCTGCTGTTCCAGACACTGGGCATAGCCGGCAGTAATAGGAAACCTTGGTCTTTCACGTCTCCTGGCAACTAGCTAAAATCCATTAAGACTTTTGGAATTCAGGATTTAGTTGTTGTCCTGTTGCGTTGTAAAAAAAAAATTACTACTATAACTATGGTCGTATAGACAACGCCTGCCCTTCTACGACTTCTGGAAGGAATTAATTGCTGTGGAGCATTAAATCTCAGTTTCTAATGTGTGTGGATTACTTTGCTTGTGGAATTAAATTTTATTATAGATGCCTCTTCTGCTACTGGTTAGCAGTTCTAATTAAATAAACGAAAGTTTTCTCAAGGGTTAGAATCTCCTACTTACAGTGAAGATTTAGGGATTACAGCGCATAATCTGAAATCTAAATGACCCAGAGGATGAAACGTTACCCATAATTACATTTACGATGCCAGAAAAAGCGATAAGGAGAGTGGTGTGAACGGCGAGGAGGGCTAGTGCCCGAAGCTGCCACATCTCCGGAAACCTGTTTGCCTTTTCAGGGTCACAAAGGACAACCGGGGAGATTTAGGGCTGGGTGGGGGATGGGTTGGGGGGGTGGGAGCAGCTCCCGGGGCGGTGGAAAGAGCCGGTGCAAGTTTCCGCCGTAAGAGGGCGTAGGTTTAAGACTAACAAATCTGTGAACCCGGAGGTCCAAATGAAAGAACATTTAAAAACTTTTTCAATTTATTTTCATTTGCGGGATTTAAGGGGACTTAAGCGTCAGAGTACTTTTCTGCAATGTAACACATTTACGTTGCACATGACTTCTGTGTGTTGCCAAGTACAGAGGGTCCAGTTCCTTTCTGAGCTCCCAGCTGCGCGGAGGACTCGGACGATGCTCCTTGGGCGGTGGACTTCTCCACTGCCGTTGTGGCGGCGGCCGGGGGAGGACTGAGCCTCCGAGGCAGGAGCTTTCTTGGCATCGCAGGATCTGACTTGCGCACCCCGGAGCCGAAAGAAGCTCTTGGATCTCCGAGCGCTGGGTTGAAGGGGGACCCTCCGGGAAATGTTTTGGGGAGACCGTCCTTTCATTTGCTGCCTTAGCAAACAAAGCCCAGAGGACGAGTTAGAGATGCCTTTCAAGCTTTCTGACACCTCCAGAAGCCGGACCATTCCCTCGCCTTTGAGAGCAACAAGTTTCCCTTTCCACCTTTCAGCGCGCCAGCGGGGGTCTGTGAGCAGGGACGTGGTGACCCGGCACGGCTGCAGCTCGCGGGTGAACCCGCGCAGCCCAGAGGGAGGGGGCTGGCGCAGGGCCGGGGGAAAGCAGGGCTGCGGGAAACAGCCGGCCGGCTGGACGCCCCGGGTCCGCGAAGGAGCCTGGGTCCTCGTTCCCTGACCCTGCACCGGGCACCACGAAGGTCAGGTGCCCGAGGGGCGGCGCGAGTGCTTACGGCCAGAGCAAGAAAGAGGTGAGAATGGGCGGGACCTTTGGATTTTTGCACCGAGAGTACCAGTTTAGACAACTACCCCAGTCCGGCCCCCCACCCCCACTTCAGGTTGTGTGTTCTCATGTGTGTGTGTGCATGTGTGTGTGTGTGTGTGTGTGTGCGCGCGCGCGCGCGCATTTCATTACTTTCAAACACATTTCCTTTTTTAAAGCCCGGAGCTGGAGGGTGCATGGCCAGGGAGAGGCGGGGACCTCAGAGGCGCGCGGCGCTGCGGGGGCTCAGCGGGTGCGGACGTGGGCGGCGGCTGCTTCAGGGAAAGGCAGAGGCGTGTAGTGGGGGTTAGGCACGGGGGAGCTGCGGGCAGAGAAGGGGTACGGGGAGGAGCCCTGATGTAAGAATGTTAATGAGAGGCTCCCCCAGCCCAGCCTCCACCTTCCCCAGCCCCACTCACCCCGCCTGCTGGAACACAAGCCCGGCCTCGGCGCGCCTTGTGTGGTAACACGCTCCGCCGCTGCCACGCTATTTAAACGCGGGCTATGGATTTGGGAACCCGCGCGAATCAATGAGATCAAACGCGAAGGAGATGCACCGTCAATTACAAACACTTGGACAAGTCTAACTTTTTTTTTCTTTTGCAAATACGCTTTCAAAGGCAACCTTAGCAACGCCCAAATAAGAAGCCAACTCTAAGCAAAACAGCCTATGTATAAAGGGAGGGCGAATATATTTATAATAGTATATATGCATATTACAGACGCACAGGTTTACACTCCGTGAACTTTTTCTTCTTCTTTTTTTAATGCTAGTGACATTGCAGAGGAGTCTTACTATCTTTTGGCGTTAGGGAAGGGGGCATTCTGCTTTCTTAGAGCGCCCAAGGGGGCGCAGGGAGCTCGGCAAGGAGAGTGGGGAGGAAGGCAGCGGGGTGGGTGGGGGGCAGAGGGCGAGCCGGCGGCCGGGGCGAGCGCTGTGTCGCGGCACCATGCCGTCCTCGCGGCTGGTGCTCACTTTCTCCGCGCACGTCCTACTCGGCTGGGCGCTGCTGGCCGGCGGCACGGGCGGCGGTGATGGAGGCGGCGGGGGCGCGGGCCCGGGCGGCGGGCGCCGGGAGAGAGAAGCGCTGCCTCCTCAGAAGATCGAGGTGCTGGTGCTGTTGCCCCGGGACGACTCTTACTTGTTCTCGCTGGCCCGGGTGCGGCCGGCCATCGAGTACGCGCTCCGCAGCGTGGAGGGCAACGGGACCGACCGGCGGCTTCTGCCGCCAGGCACCCGCTTCCAGGTGGCCTACGAAGACTCGGACTGCGGCAACCGCGCGCTCTTCAGCCTGGTGGACCGCGTGGCGGCGGCGCGGGGCGCCAAGCCGGACCTCATCCTGGGGCCGGTGTGCGAGTACGCGGCGGCGCCGGTAGCCCGGCTGGCGTCGCACTGGGACCTCCCCATGCTGTCGGCCGGAGCTCTGGCCGCCGGCTTCCAGCACAAAGACTCGGAGTACTCGCACCTTACGCGCGTGGCGCCTGCCTACGCCAAGATGGGCGAGATGATGCTCGCTCTGTTCCGCCACCACCACTGGAGCCGCGCAGCGCTGGTCTACAGCGACGACAGACTGAAGCGCAACTGCTACTTCACCCTCGAGGGGGTCCACGAGGTTTTCCAGGAGGAGGGTTTGCACACGTCCGCCTACAGTTTCGACGAGACCAAAGACTTGGACCTGGACGACATCTTGCGCTACATCCAGGCCAGTGAGCGAGGTGAGCAGGAGCGCGTCCTGGGCCCCTGGCCCTTACCCAACCGCTCCGTGCCGTCCTCGCGGGGGTCTCACTCAGGTTGAGCTGCCTGACCGCCAGCTCGGAGGGTGGCCGTCGCGGTGGAGGGGGGTACCCAGAGGGTCCTGGGGAGGTGGAGGGCCGCGGGCGAGGGGATGTCTGAGCCTGCGGCTCTCAGGTGCCCACCTCTGACAGGTGCTGTCCAACTACCTGGGTCCCCTTCCCCTTTTTACTCCCGCTTCGTCAGCGCAGGGCTCACAATCAGGGGCGCACGAGCCGTGCCCTGCTCCGGGGTCTGGAGCGTGCCAGTACCCAAAGAACTTGTGCCCGGCCCGTTCCCGACGCGCGCCCCCTCTCAGTGCGGAAGCGTCTGCGGACGCTCCGCAGCCGCGTGCCGCCACCGGGCTCGTCTTGGCCTCCTACTTTCCCTGGCTGCTCTTGCCACAGACCCCAGGTCTCTTTTAAAGGCTCATTGTATCACTCTTCTCATTCCTTCCACGGCTCCTGTAGTTATAAACAAGCTTCTGTGCTTTCCACAAAAATGCCTCGCTGTGTTTGGACTCAGGCGACACACGTTCACCCTTGTGCGTTCGTCAGCACGGGCGGTAAAGCTCCCTAGGCTTTGCGGGCGCCCCTGGAGAAGGAGCCTCTTTCCACCTGCGTCCCCTACTTTTTCTCTGGGAGTCTGGGGGGTTTGAAATAATCCCGGAACTGGACAAAGAGCGCAATGCTGGGTTGGGTTGGTGGCTACTCCTAGAGGGAGAGGATAGTCATCGCGGATGAGTAGTCAAGGAGCCCCCAGGGCGGCCCATTTTACTACAGGGTGGACTGCTGGAAGGCGTGTTGAAATTTTAGCACAGCGCACTCCTCTCCTCGGTGGAGTCGCGGTTGGGGTGATCTACGCTCAGGGAATCCCGCCTCTGCTTTTCCTCCGCGCGCACGCGTCTGGAATGCCAGCGGTGCAACGTGGGGAACGCTTCCCGGACCCTCGGAACCGGGCTGACCCTGCGAACCAGACCCAAGAGAAGCTGGGCTGAGCCAGGCGAAGGGTTTATCCGTGACTTGACAAGGCCGAGTGCTAGCGGTGGGAGACAGCGCAACCTGAGGCCGGGAGCCTCAGAAACAGGTGAGACCGGGCACAGCGGGAGCTGCAGCCACTAGGCCTTCCCGACTCAGCCACCTGGAGCTCAAGTGAACGCACCCGTGAGAACGAAGAGGCAGGAGTATTGACCGTGGGAGTACAGACTGGTTTTGAGCGCTCGAACTCCAGGCTGCCTGTGCTTGCCAATTGAGCTGATTATGAAAAAGGGCATTCGTGTCCAATGGCGGCTGCCGATTCGCCTGCCCTAGGCTGGCTACTTCTCTCCGCACATGCGGTCCCCAGGTTATCGCAGTGTCCTGCAGCCCTCAGGCGGCTTTGGGGCCCCGGAACTTACTCCTTCCGCCCTGGGCTTTAGAGGGTCGGTTGGGGACGGGGGTGTGTCTCTCTACTTGCCAGACAGATCCGTGGTTTGCAGAAATTCTGCACTTCCATTGCTCTGTTGGTCTCTGGGACTTCAGCTCCTGTGTCCTGGGGTACAAGGCTGAGGGCATCTGTGCCCAGATGAGAGCGGATGGAGGCCAAAGGGCCTCTCGGCCTCATAGTGGAGACCAAGGGACATAGGGCCGAGACCTGGTGGGCCTGTGGGCTGCTGTGCCTCAGGCTTCAGAGGACTTGGGTTGCGTTGCTGCTTTTTTTTTTTTTTCCAAATTCTCAAGGCCTTCTAGATGTACCCAAGTCTCTTCGCTTTTTTTTTTTTTCCTTCTAACTTTGAATTTAGTGGTGAAAGTTTGCTGGGCTAATGTTTATATTTCACTGGTGTTAAGGTTACAATTTTATGATTCTTGCTCTAAAATACATTTCCAAGAGTGATCTGGCAGATATTCAGAAATAGGAAACAAATAGTTTCTCCCCAAAACTGCACTTGTCCACCCCAAAATTTCTTACTCTTACGAAAGTTGCTTGATGACAGACTCTGTCAGGGGATCGTCTAGGAACACACTGAGTCTTTACTTCATGAGAAGAAGTTAATATGTTACACAGGGACTCAGTACATGCTTTCAGTGCTGTTTGTGCTCAGGCACTCAGCAGCTGGCGGATCTTGGGCTGCTGTTGAACTCTGTACCTTGGGTCCTTCAGGTAAAGTAGGGTAGTGGGAACAAGTGGGCCTTCCTGGTTTTGGAGGGTTCAAGGTGCTCACCCATGGAATGTGCTGACACAGTGTCCTACTCATTCTGAGGGCTCAATACATAAATGAGCTGTTTCATTGTAGGGGCAGTATACATCTAGGACCCACTTTTCCCAGAGGGGAGGCTGTGCCATGGGAGAGAACCCTGCACTGCGGAGCAGATGTCTCTGCAGCTGGAGTCCCTCTTTACAGCCCTGTGGCTTGTGCAAGATGCTGAACATCTCTGAGCCTGAATTTCCTGCTCTGTGAAAGGATTCAGGAGAATAAGGCCTCTTCAGGCTGATATTCAATGACCCTGATGTTTGCTCACCCAAGTGTAAAGCTATAACTGACAGCATTTCTACCTTTGAAAATTCCTTCTTAATCACTATGAACTAGAGGATGCTTTAATCCTCTTTTGGAGAGAACATTTTTGGCATTCTTTTGGTCTTCGGGTGATCTTTAAAACCAAATTATGAGTGTTTGAATCTCTTACCTGGTAAAAACTGATAACGTCATCTCAAATATGTAATAATATTGCTAAATTTTCAATTGGTTATGTGTTGTACTGTAGAAAGAAACTAAGGGGCATTAATCATTCTTTCATCTTAGGGATTTATCATTCAAGTTAATAATTCAAAAACATGCTTCCCTCTCATGTCTTTAGCTAATATCACTGAAATACATGCACCTGAGAATGTGTTTTTAATAAAAACAGTGCTCTTTATTTAAAATGGATTCTCTTATTTATGTAGCTGACAACCACCCTCAGTATCCGTCAGTATTTTTTTTTTAAAAAAGACATTGAATTAAATAATTTTTCAAGCTGTGAAAGCCAGTAATTATTTCATTTATATATGTTACAAGGTGCAGAACTAGAAGTATTCTGCACACAAATGGTTTTGTATGAACTGTCATTTTATTCTTTTAGTTAATATGTCATTAATTTTGTCCTGTATAATGACTCTAGTGATATCAGTTCTCAAGAATTATTTATTTTTGGTAGTCTAAAGGAAGGAATGATAGATGACTAAGTGGTTGATCGACAGAATTTAAAGTCAGGGAACCCATGATAGTTGTAAAATAGCATACAGCAGCAGAAAACAGAAGCATTGTAGGCTTCAATGTAGAAATTCCAAAGGCCTTTGGAGTAGATCGCTTTGTAAACAACAAAAATAAAGGTGTACTCTCTCTTTTACAAATGATATCTATTGCTATGTATGTAAAAAGAGCCAGAGAAATCCTTTTTTGACAAAAAATTTAGTTTTATAAAAATCAGTTATATAACCACATAAAGTTAGAAAATCATACAAGTCTTATTAGGAAAACTTTTCTTGTCTCCCATTCCCCCTCTCTTACTCTCTAGAGGCAACAGTCCTCAACTTTTGTAGCTGCTTCTGTAGATATTTGCCTTTAGAGCTGTTCTTCTCTTTGTCTTTTTATCTCTAATATGCTACTTTTGATATTTTCAGTTTCAGGTCTTATCTCTTGGTATCCCAAAGGAAAATGATGATTGAGTTCTTTTCCACTGCCTGTTAACCACACATACAAGCTTTCCTTCTGATATGGTTGTGTTAAAATTGTTGGTTAGCTCATATTCAGTATCAATATTATTATTATTTTTAAATGCTATTCATAGTGGAGCCAGACAGACTACTATGATGACACTTTCTTTGTTGCACTACTGTTTTCTGTGGGGTCAGAAAAGCCTCTTTGTTTGTTGGCTTAGTTTCACATGGATTTATAGTTGAATCATCTAATTTTCTGTTTTAAGCTCTTGAGCTGCTCTGGGTTAGTTGTTTTCAAGGCATACTGTACAGTTATCATTCTGGACTCATTCTTTAATATTTTCTTAGGACTCCTATCACCTCTCTCTTAAGCTAGATCCCTGTGTGTTTCTCTTTCTTTATTTATGCCCTTGTTTTTGTGGAGCACATCCTCCAGGAGCCTTTCAAAAAAGGATGAATGAAAGCTAAATTTTGTACCTTTCATGACTGGTAATGTCTTCATCTCTCGGTAATTATAGAATTCTAAGTTGGAAAGCATTTTCTCTCAAAATTTGACAAAACTGCTCCATTGTCTTCTAAATTCCAATGTTACTATTTGGAAACCTAAATTTATTGGATTCTGGATGTCATATTTGTTATCCCCTACCACTGGAGAGTTTTAGAATCTTGCTTACAGTGTTTTAACATTTTATTATGATATGCATGGGTGTTGGTATTTTGCCTTATGCTCTTTGTAGGCCCCTTCTTTCCAGAAACCCATGTCTTTTAATTCCGGGAAAATCTCTTACTTCTTTGATGATTTACCCCTCCTTTCATCTGTTTTCTCTTTCTAGTCTTTTATTTGTATACTACATTTCTTGGCTTGATCCTCTATTTTTCTTGTTTTCTTCTATTTACCACTTAAAAAATTCTCTTACTTGAAGATTTCTTTGATCGCTTCCAAAATTACTACTGAGTTTTGGTTTTTTGTTTTTTGCATCACATTTCAGTCTGCAGGACATAGAGCACTCTGCTTTGCTTCCATGCAGGAACATTCTTTTTTTCTCTTCTAAGTTTAGACTTAAAAGGAACATGGGTGCAGAAGTAGATGGCAAATGTGAAAATATACTTTTTATTGTCGCTGAAACTGATTGGAGGATATAACTTTAGACATGTTGTCGGAAGGATCTATTTACTGTTATTTCCTCCCAGGGTTATAGAGGGGCAGCCACTAAATCAGATAGGACCTTTCGGCTGTGGGTCCCTCATCCAGGAGTGAAAAAAGTAGCCCATAACATGCACTGTCTGCATATGAGGTATGATCTAAAGGTATGCTGAATGTTTGATTTTAAAAAGTTACAGTAAAAGACATATTGTTATTAATTGCCCTCAAAATACCCCCCCACCTTTGAATACACTTAGCCCATCATTCTTGCTGTTTTCTGAAGCAGTTCTGGAAGTCCTCTTTTGTGAGTGTCTTTAGTTGTGCTGTTGTGGGTACCTCAATGTCCTGAATTGATTCAAAAAGTTGACCTTTCATGGTTGTTTTGACTTTGGGGAAGAACCATAAATTGTAGGGTGCCAAATCCAGTGAAAAAAGTGGATGAGAACACACCGTAATGATTTTACAAGCCTGACCTTTCATTGGATGGCACTTGGGAGCAGCATTTTTTATCACAACACATAAAGGCAGTAACAAAAGAGGACTTCCACAACTGCTTCAGAAAGCAGCAAGAACATGGGCTAAATGTATCAAAGCGAGGGGGAGTATTTTGAGGGAGATTAAAGGCAACATGTCTTTTACTGCACTAAATTTTAAAAATTTAAACATTCACTGTAAATTTTGATCACACCTCATATAAACACATCTCAATGGGGCAGAAAGAGGACAAAGCCTAGCACACTCGGTTTTTTTTCCCACCTTACCAATAAGACAGTTCACTCCTTTTCTTATTGTTGGGAGTGGAAGGAGTGTAATTGAAGGCACCTAGGAATGTTCGCCCATGAGAGGTTGTTCCGAGTAGAAACCCAAGACAGGGAAAAGGATAGCCCCGTAACTCAGGTATAACACCTGGAGTGTTCCTAGTTTTCTGAATTGTTGTGTAGAGCCACCTCTTTGTGCTTTGCCATTTTGCTGTGTCTGAGTGATTGCAAGAACAAGCTGCAATAGTGAGAAGCCATTTATGGAGGACAGCATGGCAGCCAGGTGGGGAAAGATGACACGAAACATCGCAAATTAAGAATAGGACAAAGAAAAGTCTAACCAGAAATTTAGCATTACACCATCATTCCCTTTCTTTAGAAGTTTAATGATTTGACCCAGAATTAGTATGTATGTGCTCCAATACACTTGGATACAGCAGAAGCTGTCTAATTGACCTTCACTTATGCAGTTCGTGGGATCAACTGAGGCTGTCTCTCTGTCAGTCTTATTGACAGCTGGTGGGTGCTGACAGCTAGTATAGTTTTCCTGAGCTTGCCACACACTTTTCATACTTCTTCACATGCCTTCCAAGAGTTGTATTATGCTACCTGAACTTATTATTGTAAGTATTTAACTCAGTTAGCTATGGTATAAACTATTGAAACATTAGTAGGAAGAAAAATCTATTTCAGTGAAGACCATCTTGAACATTTTGATAGATAAAAGCAAGTTGCTAAAAATGCTTGCTGTTTGCTGGGGATTTAGCTCAGTGGTTACAGTGCTCGGCTAGCAAGCACTAAGGCCCTGAGTTCGATCCCCAGCACCAAAAAAAAAAAAAAAAAAAAAGCTTGCTGTTCAATTAGGCATGAATGAGACAACTCCAAAAGATTGGGAGCATCACATAAATCTAGGATTCCACACTTTAACTACTTTGCCAGCATCACTGATTGCTTGCTTCAATTAGATGATCATGTGCATTAATTATGGATTTGGTTTATTCTAGACAGCGCTCTACCTATAAATTTGGAAGTTAGGATTTTTTTTTAATGTAAACTACGTGGTCAACACAAAATGATAATGATCTAAAATGATCAAAGTGTGCTTTGACAAATGGTGTTCCGTGGCACTCTTGTTCAGCTAAGTGGGTACTACTAATGTTTTAAGAAAGAATGTATCCATCAGGAGGGCTTGGTGGTGGTGATGGGGAGAGAAGAAGGAGGTGGGTCAGGCATGTAAAAATAAGAGTAAGGCCACAGAAGCCAACATTGAATTGAGCAGAGCCTATCTGGACTAGAGAAGCTTGTGCTCTGGCTCTGAGATGGCCTGTTCAGTCCTGTGCCAGGTATACCTCCCGGATAGATGCTCAGGGTTATCGATGCCTGGTGCCTTCCAACACCTGAGTCCTCCAATGGACCCCCAATTTTGATTTCATCTTCACTAGCCTTCTATTGCTAATTATTTGGTCCCCTATGTATCTTACCCTTGGCCTAGGGCATGTTGACAGGAATGTATTTATGACTAGTATAGTCCCCATGGAACTCAAGCAATCTGAAGTCCAGATTATCTGTAAATATCTGATGTGGGTTACTGAGAACCTGCCCCTAAGCAGTGACTCTGTTGCCGGTATGCTGGCAAGAAGCAAGTCATGTATGTGCGGACTGAGAACTGGACTCTGAACTATGAGTAGCTGGCAAAAAAATGATACGGGCTGTTTTATGGAAAGGCAGCTAGAGCTCCCTGCATCCTCTTGGAGAGGACCACTCTGGGAATCCGTACTCTTCAAATGCGTTCAGCCTCAAGCTCTTGTTGGCTGCTTTGTGGAGCACCTCAACTCTTTTTTTTTAATTGAAGGAGCTAGAATTGACTAAGAACTAACACAGGGTCTAGACCATAATGAATAATTCAGAGTTTCTTTGAGAGCTTCCTTACTAATGAATTCCCCCTAAATAACTGTTATTTCAAAACACAAGCAGCACTAACTCCAATATTCACAAGCCTTTGAGGGGTTTTGTATTGTTAAAAAAACTTGTTCTTTGGGCCTTTTGCTCTGCACACCAAGCCCTTTTGTAGTAAGAAATGTCAGAGTTGTGACCTAACACTCCCAGTTACTGTGTGCCATAAATGGAATATCAGCAAGAGCCAAGCCCTCCATGCAGGTTGCCAAAGACGCTCAGGCACAGCCTGCCGCTTGTTTATGTCTTTCAGCACCCATGCTTCTACAAAGAGCATACACATTTTGGAGGGCTGGCATGCATGGTGATAACACGGTTTACAGCACCCAGCTCTATGAGAGTCTCTTCTTTGCACAGTGTGTAGGCAGCAAATACAGTGGTCCTGCTGTATAGCAAAGACAGCAGAGCCTGCAAACCATCAGCAGTGACTGGACAATGTCCAAGTCCCACTTCATTCCACCCTGTGTCATTCTTAGGTGACAAGCAACAACCTCTTGGAACTGTTTAAAACCTCTCAGATAGACAATGTGGACATCAACTGAGAGAATGCGGGACAGAGGACCTGGGCTCTTGTTATCTACTTCCCACGTGTCGAGAAACTTCAGCATAATTTCTTTTTTTTTTTTTTTTTTTGGTGCTGGGGATCGAACTCAGGTCCTTAGTGCTTGCCAGGCAAGCTCTCTACCACTGAGCTAAATCCCCAGCCCAGCATAATGTTTTAAAATGCAGACACTCAGTGATTTGCCAGAGGATCTTGTCCCTAAAGCCACTGAGTTTTCTTTTTCAGAAAAGCATCCTGTTAAGTATGAAAAACAGTTGACAGTCTTCACTGTTTTATATTGGGAAAATCTTGAGATTTGTTTAATTTTTTAGAACTTTATTTTGAATGATTTTCACACTTTTGGAAGAGATACAAGAAGATGTAAAGAACCTTTATAGCTTTAACCAGATTTTTGCCATGTTTGCCCTCCTATGTATCTATCATCTATCATCTATACATCATCCATCTGTCCTTTTTATATCTATTTACTGATATGTGTATACATACTCATAAATATATACCTATACACACAGAAAATGCTACCTTTTAATGCACCATTTAAGAGTAGGTACAGGATTATGCGTCTTTACATCAACAATTTAAATATGTTGTGTAAATATTTAAATATGTTAATGTGTTAAGAACAAGGATGTTCACTTACATAACCACAATGTAGTGACAAAAATGAAGGACTTTAATGGAAACACATTCTATTATGTAGTCTACAAACCTTAGTCAGATCTCACCAGCTATCTCAGTAATGCCTGTTTATAAGTTTTCTTTATTTCTTTAAAGGTCCAGATTACAACTATCACATTTTGCATTTAGTTTGCTTCTCTTTTGAGTCTCTTTCAGTCTACAAGGTGTTTTCTGCCTGTCTTTGCTTTTCATGAAATTGACCATTTTATTATTTATTCGTTTAATTAAAAAATAAAGTACAGAGGTTTATTTAGCTTGTGGTTCTGGAAGCTAGGAAGTCCAGGACTGGGGCACAATATCTGGTGAAGGAATTCTTGCTCTGTGGACACTGCAGAATCCCAGGGCAATACAAGGCATCACATGGCAGAAGGGCCTTGTATGGGGCATAGACCTAAATTGGCTTTTATAGCAGATATTTTCTCATGATAACCCATTAATCCTTTAGTGGATAAATGGATTAACCCATTAATGAGGCAAGGGCCTAATAATGCAGTCAACCCTTAAAGGTCCTACACAGTCTCATTTCTTTTTTTTTCTAATTTAAATTTTTTATTAGTAGATGTTTGCACAGTGCATGATTATAGTACATTCATCGTGGGAGTTGGTACATGTACATAACATGTTTTGATTCTTTTTAATACCCTTCCCCTCTTCTCCCTTCCTCCTCCCTCCATCTCTTAGTCACTTTCTCTTTCACAAAAGCTCCATCTTACTATTACCTATTATATATCTTCTATTTTGATATTTATTTATAACTTTGGGTTTCTCTTGTAAGAGAAACCATGCAATATTGAAACTTGTGTGTCTGATTTGTTTTACTTAACTTGATGGGAAAATGACCATTTTAGAGGGCATAGGCCAGCCAGAATGGTAGTATACCAATGATCTCAGCAACATGTGAGGTTGCGGCAGGAGTATCACAAGTTTGAGGCCAGTCTGGGCAAGTACAGAGACTCTGTCTCAAAAAGTAAAATGGGAATGTAGTTCAGTGATAGAGAGCCACAAAAAAGGGATGGCAGGGGGCATAGGTCAATTATTCTACTGTTTCCCAAGTCGAGTTTGCAGCTGCTTCCTCCTGACTAGATGTATGTTGCCTGTTGAATGTTTCTGGTCTTCAGTGTATTCTCTCAGGAATGTAGTGGGTCTATGTTCCTACGGTGGTGATGTTAGCTCCCGCTACTTGGTTGTGGTGGTGTCTGCTAGGTTTCTCTACAGTAAAGTTATGATCTTCTCCTTTACCTGTGGTTTCACTTTCTGAGGTTTCAGTTACCCATAGTCAACTGTGTTCTGAAAAAATTCAATGGAAAATTCTAGAAGTAAGTGATTTATGAATTTTAAATAACCAGTATTGTAGTATATTGCTATAACTGTTCTTTTTATTATTAAATAGTGTGTCTTTTAATTTCTGAGCTAAACTTTAAAGTATGTATATATAGGAGAAAACATGGTACATGGAAGGTTTGGTATTAATCACAGTTTCAGGCATCCACTGGGGGCTAGGAGAGTGTGCCATGCAGATAAGGGGGGCTACTGTAACAAGTAGCTTGTGAAGAGACTCTTCAAGGCCTTGTAAATGCCCAGTTCTGTGTCCGTTGTCTCCCCCTGGCTCTGGTGTGCTTGCTGTCTTCTGTGATGGGGTGTCTCACGTGTGGTCTTTGTTTCTCCCCCAGTGGTGATCATGTGTGCCAGTGGGGACACCATCCGGAGCATCATGCTGGGAGCACACAGACATGGCATGACCAGCGGAGACTACGCCTTCTTCAACATCGAGCTTTTCAACAGTTCTTCCTATGGTAACTCTGCTTCCAGCTTCCCTTCCACTGCCAAGGTGTCTGTGCCAGCTTTCTGTTGCTGTGAGATAACAATTTACAGGGAAGAAAGGTTTGTTTTGGCTCATGGTTTCAGAGGTTTCAGTCCATGGTTGCTTGGCGCTGTTGCTTTGGGCTTGTGATAGCAGCATACATCATGGCAGGAAGGTGTGGTGCAGGAAACCTGTTCGTCTCATGGTAGCTGGGAGGCACAGAGAGTCAGGAAGGGGCTGGGGTCTCCATACCCCTTCAAGGGCATACTTTCAATGACTTAACTTCCTCTAAGTACACCCCGCTTCCTAAAGGTTCTCCTCTTTTCCTATAGCACCATGGCCGTCACAGAGCCTTCAACACTTGGGCCTACGGGGGGCATTTAAGACCCAAATCAGAGTTGTGTCAAAAAGGGATTGTGCAGAAGATTAAAAATTTGAGTTATGTCCCAAGATGTGATTTCCACATATATGATTTTGAGAATTTGTGATTCTGAGCAAGACTATATAAATACCCCATTCTGTGTTGTGACAACATCTCTTAATTCCTCAAACGTTTCTTCTCTGAGAACTCAATGAGAGCAAAACTTTGTATTTATGGTGTCAAGGTACTTGTCTGAGAATCAATACAGCCCAGTCCCACACTCCAAATGGTAAGATGCAGGCCCTGGAGACCCCTTGTCTAGTGCTTTTCCAACTGCAGGTTGCTACCACCAAGATGGACAGTCAAAATCATTTAAGTGAGATTTGGTTAGAATTTGAAATAGAATGGAACAGATTTTAACACAACAGGATAGAACATGTCAAAGTATGCCACACTTATCATATGTGAAAAAAATAGCTATTACTGTAAATTGAGGTAAAGACATTCGAAAGCCACTGCATATAGCACCCTGCTTCCTTCCCGATCACTATGCCTTATGCATCTCCTGGATAGGATTTTGGGAGCCAGTACCATAGTATTTAATTCCTTACAATGGATCTGGGGAAGTTCCCAGAGTCCCTGAGTTGGAGGGTGTTAAAAGAGGCCATCATGATCACAGGTACAAAACACTTTCTTTTAAATGTGGTTAGGGCTTTGTCTAAAGTTCATTATGAGGGTTACAGATCATTTCCTCAAAGCTGCAGGCTGGCTGCTCAAAGTTGAGCAGTTCTAGGGGAATATGAATGTACGGATCACAAATGACATGTTTATACTGAGCTCCACTTCCGAGTTCCTGCTGACTGTATGTAGTTACACAGGATAAACCTTCAAATATACACCCTGGTTTCCTGCCCTGATACCCTGGCTTACTTAAGCAATATTATTGTGTATATACAGATGATATAATCCACTTCCCATGGGATAAGGAAAAGTTGATAAAACAAAAGTAGACCCTGCTTCCTGCACTGGATGAAACTGGACATGTGAGACTTGCAGGATAGATGCCCTATTTTGCCATCCTTTTTGCAGCAACAATCTTTTCCCTCCCTTTACACAAGTGGCATATTGAGCCAGTGCATTTATAATGTGTATTCACATGCCTTGTACATCTACTATCTAATGCAAATAATGGATAGTGGAATTTCTTCCATCTACAGATATAGCTGGGATTAATTTTTCCTATTGATTAGAATACATGAGTATTGTAGAAAATTTAGAAAATATAGAAGAGCACAGGGAAGAGAATAAGTTGCTATTCTATCACCCAGATAAAAGCACATTGATAATTTTGGAAGTATGTCATCCTGTTTTTTACAAATATGTCTTACAGAAATACTTTTCATAAAATTATCATATTCTTTTTAGTATAAGTATATAGTATTTTTAATATTTACATGTTATCTTTACTCAGTGTTTTATTTTTCAAAATATACATTGTCCCATCTTTTTCCTTTTAAGAACAGTACTGCATTGAGTAGCCATGTATGTGCACACATGCATATTTATGCACATGTTTATACATATATGTTATCTATGAGATAAAGTTTTTGAATTAAAATTGCTGAGTTAATTGGGCACTTTCCATTGTTTTTCATGCTTTTGAACAATTTATATACCATGGGAATATCCCTTGAACTATGGAAATAAATTCTATATTTGGAATTCACTTCTTTTAGAGATAATTGTTGGGCGATTTTTTAAAACCCCTTTTATTTTGAAATAATAGAAAACTTGCAAAAATAATTAGAGTTCATGTACATGTTTTATCAAGATCTTCTAATGTTAACAAGTTAAATAACCATAACCATAATAAAATGATCAGAACAAGAAAATTAACATTGCTGTAATACTACGAACTAATAACCAAACTACAGGCCTTATTTCAGATTTATTACCTGTCCTCTTAATGTTCTTGTTCTGTCCTGGGATCAATCACGGGATCCCACACTGGTTGAGTTGTGTCTCTTCCAGCTTGTGACAGTTGACACTTACGATGAGCTCATTGTGTAGAATGACTTTCAGTTTGGATTTGTCTGATATTTCCCATGATAGGATGAGTTTATCCATGTTTTGGCAAGAACACTACAAAAATGATGCATCTTCCTCAGTGTATAATACAACTGCACAGAAAAGATATTTATATGACTTATTTTTGGTGATGTTTGGACAGTTTCTTAAAATTTACTTTCCCTTGAGTTCAGTTTTTCTGCCTCTTGAAAGTTTAGTTGCACAGAATTATACAGAGTGATCTTATACAACTTGCAAAGAGTACTTAGAGTTTCTGATTGAATTCTTCTATTTTACTCTTCACCCTGTATTTGCTTAGACTCTGAGTTCTGGGGTCAGTCTGCCTAAGAGTGTGAGCGTGTACTAATTCTTAACTCTAAGAGCTAAGGATTAGTAGCTTAACCCTTGACCTTGTCAAAGCGACTTAACTCTGCCATTTGTAAGCTTTTGCTTCTTCTAATGATACTAATAGTGCTTACCTTATGACATCAAGCTGGGTAATAAATGAGGGGATGTATGTAAAACACCTAGAAAACTTCTTGGAATATCATAACTGGTTAACAAATATTAGCCATATTCATTATTATTAGTCTTAGTTTACTTTGACCATTATACATAGTATTTTAAAAACTTACAAGTTTGCACTTTTTCTTTGGTGTTAATTTTATAGATAAATTTAGGGTCATGCATTCTGTTATCAAATTAACCAACTTTTAGTTAATACATCCCATGGACCTGGGTGGATTAGGAATTATACCTGTATGCATATGACCAAATTGCCCAACTATAGTGATTGAAATAAATGTAGAGATCTATTATCTTGCCTGAAAGAATTCCATAAATGGGAAGTCTGGGGCAAAGATGGGGTTCTATGAGGTAACTGGGGATATGAGCTTCTCCTGTTTCTTGTTCCCTCAGTCTTAGTTCCTGGCATCCATTCTCAAGATCCAAGATGGCAGCCAGGGGTCTGGGGATCAGTCTTAGTTCTAGCTAAAACAGAGAAAAGACAACAGATGAAAAGATATCCCTCCAGTTGACTTAGTTTCCTTTGAATGGCTCTTGAGAAGCCCCATTCATTAACATTTGGTTACATAGGATTAGTTCCCCCTGGTTGCAAGGGAGTTCAGAATTATACAGAATTATACTTTTAGCTGGACTGGATACCCTATATCAGTTTGTGAATCTGTTAATAAAAAGAAGGGAGAATGGATGTGGGGAGGCAAGTATCCATGTCTGTCACAGACCCTGAAGCACCTTCCTCCTCAGAGTAGACATTAATAGAATCACACGGTGGGGAGTCACAGAGACCAAAATTCTGATGAATATCATTAATAAAGGGACTTATTTCAGATTTTATATTCTAATATTCACATATATGCTTATGAAAAGTCCTTTTACACCCACCTCTCCTTACGCCCCCTAACAACAAACCCTATAGCTGCTCTAGAGAAAGGCTTCTATTTTAAACAATACTTGCCAGAAATTGGATTTTAAGAAGATATTTTGGTGGAGTTTTCCTTTTTTACTGATTACTACATTGTTTAGTGTTGGCGAGCACTCAAAAATATTCTCAGATTTACCCAAATTATATAGTCACAGTTTAGTGTGTTATATATTTTGGGGGAATTCAAGTGATCAAAAATAAGATTTTAAAGACAGGGTTTTACAAAAGTCTAGAGGGAAAAGACGGAAGGGACAAGAAAAAAAAATAGAAGAAAAAATGGAAACAAAGCTTTTGTAAATAAAAAGGGGGAGAGGGGTTGAAGGGAGGAGGGGGCAATGGGGAAAAAAAGAGATATCATGTACAGGTACAGATTCCCTATGATGAATGTTACCATTGTGTGTATCTAAAATGTACCAATAAAATGAAAAAAAGAGATAAAGACAAAAAATTCTAGAAAGAAGATGATGTATATTTTCTTGGGTTCTAAGTGTTATCTGTTGGCATTTTCACCTATTGGTATTATCTTCTCAGAATGTAAGTTATCTGGAAAGTTATTTGGGTAGTCCTGTGTGAGACAGTTAGAATCATTGTAGAGCTTTCTTCCCTTCTGGAAAACTCAGAGGGACTAGTTAAGGTGATACTAGACTATAGTAGTGAATGGTGATGCAGATGAATGAAGTATTTGACTGGCTAAAATGGAAACATAACCAAACCATTGGGGAGGGATTGGATTTATAAGGTTTGGATATAAAAATGATATATATCCATTAAGGTCAGCTTGGAACCAAGAGAAAAGAAAAGGAATTCTTTTTTTAAATTTAAATTTTTAAAAATTTTATTCTAGTGGTACATTTTAGATATACATAATGATAACATTCATCATAGGCAATTTGTACTTGTACATGGTATATCTTGCTGCTTCTTTTTTCCATTCCCCTCCCCTCCCTTCAAGGAATTCTTATATAATCTCTCAGTTGTAACAAATGCTAAGCAGTATTTTGGTCCTTCCTCTTTTGATATTTTTCCACTGCCACTTTAAAAAAATTATTTTCATCATCCACTGTATATGCTGTTTTAAATTTTAGGGTGCCTCATATTGTGCCGAGATGAATATAGATTGAGCAGGGCAACAGCATTTGGAGTCTAGGTTGCATTATCCATCTTGCTGTACTGTTTATTAGCTAAATGACTTCAGGTATGTTAATCTCTTTGAGCCTTAGTTTCCTGATTTGTAGGACAGAGATCACACTTCAGTCTTTTTCATGAAGTTGTTATGAGAATTAAAGAATGAAATGCCACAAACAAAGCAGCTGTACAGAGCTGTGTGCCAGGGCATCGCTCAATGAGTGGTGCTGTTATAAGTGACGGGCATAACTGGCCTGCCTACTTCATGGTCATATAACACCAAACTCATTCGGGGAGGGGAGGATGAGGCATGTAACAAAAAGTAGGTCCGAAGAGCCACAGTGTCATGCAGCCGGCCCAGGTAATTGCCAGGTATTCATTTCTTGGGCAAATGCAGTGATGTCCCACTTACTCATGGAAGTCGCACGTATGGAAGGCTTACTGTATGCTAGGTGCTTGGTAAATTCTGGGAGCTACAAGATGGCATGATTATAACAGCATGACCACTTCTCACCAGCACCATCTCCTTGGCCACAGGATTGCGGAACACTAGGGTTAGTGCTGAGCAGGCTACTTGCCCTTTCACAAATATTCTGCACCCTCCCAATTCTCAGGGCAAGCTTGGATCTCCATAATACATAAAATCAAAACAAACAAAACAAAACGAAGCAAAGCAAAGCAAAGCAAGGCAAAGCAAGGCAAAGCAAAGCAAGTTTGCCTTCCCTTATCCTTGAAACAACCACAAAAAATTGACCTTCTTTGTCTTATTTTCTCGGTAGCAGACTTCTTTCTCCACTTAATCCTTTGCTTGGGAGACAAGCACTTTCAGAGGCGTGGTGGGTGTCAAGATCATATTCTTAAAGTGCTTCTCCCAAGGTCACCAGTGACCTCATTGCCTCACTTGGGACTGTGCCCCCCAGGCCTTCAAAGCACTGTGTCCAGTGGAACTTTCGCGATCAAGGCTATGTTCTGTTCTGCATTTCCCACAGTGGCAGCCACGAGCCACATTCAGCTATTGAGCACTTGATATTAACAAGTGTGACTGAGGAACGGAGCTTTCAATTTCAATTAATTTCCATTTCAGTAGTCACGCATGTGGCTAGGGGTTACTGCCTTAGGCAGTGTGGCTCTTGAGCACCCAGCTCTGTCTGGAAACACTATGCTCCTAGCTTTGATGACACGGCATTCTTCTGGTTCTCCATTAGCTCTTCTCTGTCTCCCCGACTCCTTCTGCCCACTAAAAATAGCCTTCCCAAGTGTCTGTTGCTCAGTCCTTTTTTCTTCTTGCAGTCTCTCTCTCATTCAGGACAAGCAGCCCCTGGGCTCTAATAGTGAACCGTGCGGAAATGACACCCAACACTCCTCTTTCTGGCTTCAGACCGCTCTCTCCTACCCAGCCTGGCGGTGTGGCTTGAGCATCCTGCAGTCACCTTGGATTTAAGGTGACCCTAACTCAAACCATCATTTCCGTGTCTGCCTGTTCTGTTCCTCCTCCACCTGACTCTGCTTTTTCTTCCAGTGATCACCGTTTTCTAGTTCTCTTTGGCCTCATCTGTGACGCGCTTCCCTTTCTGTTGTCCTTCCCTCCCCAGCTGTTGCGCAGTCTTGGAATTCCTCCCGCACAGTCTTCTGCCTTCATTCTCAAGGTCTTGAGCTCTTCTCGTGATTATAAAAGTAGTAAATATTTATGACTGAAGATTCTCTACATTCAGAAAAATGCAAAACAAAACAAAAAAAGCCCAAGAAAGAAAAGAGAAAAAGAAAAGAAAAGAAAACTTGCTCATAAGTCTAACCACCCAGATAATTTTTTCTTGGTTTTTTTTTGGGGGGGGCGTGTATGACTTCCTACCTGTGACCTCTCATAACCTTGTGTCTGGATTACTGTGGCTGTGAACGCTCAGTGTCTCTGCACTCTAATCCACTGCTATTTCCCAAGCCATGATTCTCATCATGTCACTCTTCTGTTCTGCTCATAAATCTCCAGAGGCACCCAGTTGTCTACTGAATTAAATTTGTCTCCACTGACGGAGTGTCATGCCAAGCCGACCTTTACTTTCCTAGTGTTCAACAGCACTGATACGGGAGATGTTCCTGACACATCACAGTAAGAAGTGGCTGTGAAGGTCGGAAGTCATGCTTGCAAACAGATACCTATTTAGGTTGGCCTAAATTTATTACGCACTATTGTTTCCACTCACTGGAAAACCAAACTCCAAAAATAGTTAACTGTTAGATTGTTGTAGACAAATTTATTGGACTAGATTTCACATTTTTCTGGAAAAATATGTTTTCCTCTTTTTACTAACTGATAATTGCAGTTTCCAGTTCAATGCGTATTTTATAATTATACATCATAAAGCCCTACGGGGTTAAGTATATCCTTTTTTATGCCCCCAGGGAGAATTCTTTGCCAGATCTGATAAACTCTGACTCTGGGCTGAAGGAAAACCACTTCTGTTGAGTATTGAGACCCTGTGTCCATGAAAAATGAACCTGTAACTGTTTTTGCAAGTCTATAGACGATGGGGTCCTTCACAGGCTGAAAATGTTTTAGACAAATGTTAGAATCAGGGGTCTGCCTGACTGGCTGGATTTGGCTACTTGGCAAATGCTACCTTGTCTAAATCTTGGGGACTGAGCACCCCACTGGGTTTCTCCAGCTCTCTCAGCACAGGCCTGGCTCCGCTCAGACTGGGGCCTCCCCAGGGTTTGGGAGGATTCACAGGACGGGCGGAGGCCTCTGTCAGGTTTGGTGTGGTGGCTTGAAATTTAATCTGCTCATTGAGTATGGGTCTAGTCCTTAATGAATTCTGTCCTTGGCCCTGTCTTATTTATCTTTTAAGAGCTCCCTGGCACACAGTAAGCAATTAATAAATGGTTGCTATTATTAGGATTATGATTATACAGATGCCTCCACAAACATATTCTCTGGCTCTACTTTTCTCTTCCTCTAGATTGAGGTGCCCAGCTGCTTGCTGGGTGTCTTCACATTTGCACCTTTGTGCATGCTGTGGGCTCTGCCAGACATGCCTTGCCACCCTCCTGTCCTCCTATTGAAATCCTGTTCACACATTTAAAACCAGGCTAATGCCTTCTCCTCATGTGAAACCTTCTGCCTCGTTGGAGCTCATGGCCTCCTCCATACTCTGAATTCTTTCTGCCCCCCTCCCCAGAGTAAGCTGCTAGTCCCACCCTGTAATAGCTTCAGTTATTCATGTTTGACTCTGAATTTCTCTCTCAAATTTGGCTGAGACTGCTCAGGACATATATGATGCTCACCACGGCTGTCATAGACCCTTGCATGTGACATGCGTGTGGTTTAGACATCTTTGTGTGAGTCAGGCTGTGGTGGGAACTCCAGGGCCCCCGGGTCTCTGTTGAGTGTCTGGAAGAGCAGAGCGAGTGCCCCACACCTGGCTGCATGCTCCAGGACTCCTTGCAGCAGAGCTGCTGGGCTGCAGGCCTCTGCTATGGGTGGCGAGCTTGAGGTCTGCAGATGCTTTGCGTGTGTCTACCAAGTTGCATTCCTTGCTGTGTTCTCAGACACCTCCAGAACTTGTGATGAAATTCGTTGGGAAAAACCTAAGTTATTGTTACGAGTGGCCCACCTTGCCTTTGGGGGCCCTGCAGGCCACATTTTTCTCAAAAAATGAAATAAAGAGAAGGATAATTATTCTCTTCCATGTGAAAAGCCATTACTTTTGTGAAAGAGAGTGCAACGAAGCAGCAGACTACTCAATGGCTCACTGCCTCAATTTCCTCATCTGTAAAGTAGAAAAGAAAATAGTACCCCTATTGCAGGGTCTCATGAGAATTAGGTGAATATTTACATAAAGTGCTCAAAAATAGAGCTTTTATCATTACTCTCTGTGTGCTCAATACACTTATTTATTACTGTTGGTGCACTGATGAAAACTGGCCAAAAAATAATTCTGATCCTTTGGCCAGGATCAGGGAGATGCAAATCCTCAAGTTTACCTAAGATACTTCTCACCCTGGAGAGATGCAACAAATACTAATTACCTCCAACTTTTTTCTTTAAACCATGCCAGCTCTCCAGCACGTGTGCCACTCCATTGTTGTGCACTGCTGTAACCTGCTGCCTGCTGTCTGCATAATGGCAGATTGGTTCACCTCCACCGGTGATGTAGATGTTAAAAAAATAAGTATGAATAGAAAGGAACAAAAACTCACTTCTTAATCCTGCAGCCCTGCAGTTCTGGGGGGTGAGACGAAAATTGCAGTTACATGGTAATTATAAGGCAATTACATCAACAGAGCTTTTATTCTCTCTCACATTTCAAAGAGACACATGTCCTAAGAGTCTTCTTCTCCTTTAATGATCTTGACATTGTCACATTATATCTAAGTACAAAACTGTGACAATATCTCTTGCCCTGGCTGCCAAAAGCAGCATGTAGGGACATGTCAGAGCTGAAAAGAGAGAATGGTCTCTTTATGGTGACTGGCTTGGAATTATAAATATTTTTATTTCTCCCGTAGGAGATGGCTCATGGAAGAGAGGAGACAAACATGACTTTGAAGCTAAGCAAGCGTACTCATCCCTCCAAACAGTCACTCTACTGAGGACCGTGAAACCTGAGTTTGAGAAGTTTGCCATGGAAGTGAAAAGTTCTGTTGAGAAACAAGGCCTCAATGAGGAGGATTACGTAAGTGCTTGATTATGAACTCGGCCCTTCAGCATCCTGAAAACAGTCTTCTAATTAAATCAGAAGTGACAAAGTGTCCCATTCTGAACCATTCAAAAATTCCGAGTTCAGGTCTGAATGTCACTATTGCCTTCTGTGTGTTTTTTTGCCGCTAGCTCTCCTCCCTCCCTCCCCTACCATACCTGCATCATTCCTGCCCTTCACTTATGCTTTTTAAACTCCCATAGGGATGAAAATGGCCTTTTGGGGGGAACTGTAATGCTGAGCAGAATGTCTGTAGACATTCCATCAATGTCTGTAGACTTCCATGTAGAAGGGGAGCAGGAGAGAAGGTGGTCGAAGGAGTGCCCAAGTTTTGCACACCCCATTTCTCCAAAGCTTGGTGGCAGAAGATATTTTGGGTTTTAGAAGGCTCTTTCTCTTGGCGACTTGTCTCTGCTTCATGGCTAGTGTGCATGTCTGTCTCGCGGGCAGTGTTGTTGCATTTTGCGCTATAGGCAGCTTCCTATTTAAGTGTCTCAGGGCTTCACACTCCTGTAGTGCTGTTGCTAGAATGTATTTTCTGAGTGGGCTAGAGTCAGAAGCTTGCTCTGGGCCAAGGATTAAACAGTGGAGCTCACCTAAAAGATGGCACCGAAGGCAGATGACTGTACTTCCCTGGTTGCCGTTGTTTCGGCTGCCTCTGGCACACTGTGATGGCAGATTCTTTCCACAAGTCAGGGGCTCCCTTGGGTTCCTCGAGCCAGTGTGCTGGTTTTCAAAGCTGCTCGCTCTACACTGCTCTCCATAGAAAAAGAACCTCCTTAATGATAGGGAAGTGGTGCAAATTGTCCCTGCCCAAGTTTGATAGTGACCCGCTTTATAAGAGATGGTCGTTTCCAAACAGGACTGCTCTTAAAGTCTTCAATGAAGTACCACAGTGTGCTGGGTTAGCCTCAGACAGACCTGCATCCAGCGCTTGTATCTAGCGCTTTTGATCTGTATGATTTTGCACACATTACTCAGTCTTCCTGATTCAAATGACTCCTCTCTTTTGGGAAGATTCCACATAATTTATTCCACGGTGTTTCACATTATTCCAGTCAAAAAGCTTAATAAGTGGTGCCTCTGTTGTACTGTTGTTAAAAGATTATACTTCTCTTTACAGGAATTTTCTACCAAACAACATATAAAGGGTCTTATAAACATATTCTTTAGTGTTTTAAATGTTTTATATATAATATACACACTCTATTTAAAATACCTTTTGACTTTCTAAGTCAGTGCTGTTCAGCAGGTATAAGCCGCAAATATTAACCACATATGTAATTTAAAATTTTATAGGAAACATGTACAAAAAGTGAAAAGGGAAAAAAAAACTCAGTGCAATTAATTTTTTTTTTTTTTTTTTGTGGTGCTGGGGATCGAACTCAGGGCCTTGTGCTTGCAAGGCAAGCACTCTAATCACTGAGCTAAATCCCCAGCCCCACGTATTTTATATATATATTTTTTGCAATTAATTTTAATAATATATTTTATGTAAAGTAAAATATTATCATTTTAACATTTAATCAACATAAAAATTATCAATTAGATTTGATATTCCTTTGATTGTATAAAGATTCTGAAATCTGGGCTATCAATATAGATTTGACACTCACAGCAAATCAAACCCTTGTCCAAGTACTAAGTAGGTACATGTGACTTGTTGCTACGGTATCGGACTGTGTGTTCTGAGTTATGAGAGAAACAGGATTTCTGCACTGGAGGCCAGGTGTAAGGAAATCTATCACAGTGTTGCCACCATCTACGCCCCTTGCCACAGGAATACGACGAGTACAAAGGGTAGCGAGCTTCCTTCTATAGTGCTGCCAGAGGTGGACTGCTGAGGTTGAAAATACCAAAATCTTTTACACATGCCTCTGTGCATTGTTTTACCTTATTAGGTTCACACTAAATATATGATTTAAAAAAACTTGTGAAGCATCTCTTGCTTCACTAGATCAAGGGCTAGCAACTGTGTGGGCCTCGATTCTTGACTCTTTGGCTCCTGTTCCTCCCTCCCACGATGCTTCGGTGACCACCTGTCCCAACTAACCTGATGAGCACCTGCAATTGGCACTCAAAAGAGCTCAACTAAATACCTATAAAACTGAAAAATAGGCACATCTTTCAGAACTGGAATGAGTTATGATAATGAGCCCTAATTTCTACCTCAAAGAGATTGATTGATTGATAAAGTTCCGTTGTGACGGTCCTACCAGTAGGGAGAAGCAGTTTTATAGTCCATAGCTGCAAATAATCTCTGAACAACAGTGTTTGGTTTGCAATGTATTATGGGTCTTGGTAGTAGGTTTGCCTCCTCAATGAGTTTTTTTGCTTAGACCAACACAAATAAAATTTGATATTGTGAACAGAGAGTAACTGAAGACCTAGAAGAATGACCTGGCAGTGTGTTGGGATGCCAACTTTTGCCCAATGAATACCATTATGTTGGATGATGTATGCTGAAATAATTGAACTTCAACAACCTCAGGGAGGAAGCCAGATAAAAATAGAGCATTATTGAGTTTCTTTGTTTTTTTTTTTTTTTTTTTTTTGGTGCTGGGATTGAACTCAGGGTCTGGTGTTTGCTAGGCAAGTACCCTACTACTTGAGCTAAATCCCCAGCTCCTCATCTGCTTACCTTGGATTTCAGTTCACAGTGCCCTTCATGAGCCCTTCCACTTCTTCCCTCTATCTCACATGCAGTAACTTTGATGGACGCTTAATAATTCTAAAACATACATTGCATTTTTAAAACAGTTACAGGCCCTGAGTTTGATCCCCAGCACCAAAAACAAAAACAAAAACAAAAAAAACCCAGTTATATGACCTGTGCATACTGACTGTTCTGTTTCCTTTTAATTCTTTTACTTTTAAATATTCTTAATTAAAAATGTAGAAGATTAAATGTAATTATTAAAATCATTCAATTTAAATTAAGCATAAAAATTCAATTAAAAAATACTCATTTATTTTCACCATTACTGGTACATTTTAGATAGACATAATAACATTCATTGTAGGGAATTTGTGCCTGCACATGATATATGTTGCTTCTACTGTTTTCCCCCATTCCCATCCCGCAAATGGCACTGGCTAGGATCGCAGTATGATACTGAGTTTAAGCAGTGATATTGATCAACTTAACTTTAAAATGAAGAGCATATAACAGATTTTGTACTGTTTACACCACTACTTAAGTGTAATGTTTCTTGTGGGGTTTTTGAGATACTTACTAGATTGTGGAAATTATTCTTTGTTAATGATTTTTTTCTGAGTGACAGTTTTTACTATGATAAGTGAAACAAAAGTAGTACAAGTACTAAGGATTGTATAAGGTAGAGTAACAAAAAGCCTTGGACATAGGCTTTTGTATTAAGCATAATAAATTGTATAATAGCCCTTATTCTATTTCATATATGTTAGTATCACATTCATATTAGTATATTGTCAGCATCCCTGGGAAGGTTATGAAGATCTCAGAATGCAAAAATTTAAAACTTAAAAATGTTTATGGGCTATACTAAAGTATCGGAAGAATGGAGTGGCAATGTTTTTTAGTAAAATTAATATTCTATAACTTGCTTACTGAATTTTGATGGATCAAGGCAATTTTGCTTCTGTGAAATTCATCTCCTTTTTTCTTCACCCCTTGCCCTCTCTCTCTTTTTAAAATTGACTGTTAAATTGAGATCATTGAAGACATACATGCCGTTTTAAGATGTAATACAGAGGTATCCCTGTGTACATTGCCTGGTTTTGCCAGTGGTAACATTTTGAAAAATTATTTGTATGCTCACAACCAGGATATTGATTCTTATGCAATGCACTGATCTCTCTGTCTCTCTGTCTCTCTTTGTGTGTGTGTGTGTGTGGGGGTGTGTGTGTGTGAAGTTCTATGCAGTTTTATCACCTGTCTAGATTTGGGTATTTGAATTTTATCAAGTGCCTTTTAAAATAACATCTATTGCAATAATCTTTGCAATAATTCTTTATTCTGTAGTAAGGTTATAACATGGTTAATTACATTATTAGATTTTTCTAATTTTAACCACCTCTACATTCTTAGAATAACTCCAGTCTCTCCACCTCAAAACTTTGAGTTTATTTCACAGTTCATATTTTTGAGACTCTAATTATGATTAAACTTATACCTCCTTGCTTAAGTGGAGCTTTTCAAGTTGGGTTACCTCTAAATTCTCTTCTCTGGTCAAATCTGACCTCCTGTGTTACCAAACTGTGGTTGGATGGTGCGTGTATGTGATGTGATAGAAAATAGGATCGTTCAGGGTTAGGCTATCACTAGGGCCATGAGTGTTGCATATATTATTGTAGTCCAGTTATTAGAACATGTACCTTGCCAGTGGCAGTGTGGCCGAACAGGCTAAGGTGCTGGATTTAGAACATGTACTTTATGACAGTATCTCCACTATACATATTCCTTTAGGTAATACAATATTTTAAGAGTACATTTGTCCTCTTGCTGGTGAACTGGGTAGAAGCCTGTTTCATTCTGACACATCATGCTTTGATGGGGCCCAGTGGCCACCATTGGAGCAGTATTGTCCAGTGGTTAAATATGCAGGCTTGGGGTTTCATAGATGTGGTTCCGCTTCTTACTGAGTAATTCTCGTCTTGGACATGTTTCTGAAACTCTGCCTTAGTTTACTGACTGTAAAATGAGGATAATAATTTTTTAATTGATCAAATTTTCTGAAAGAACTCAATAATTGTACATAAATAATATTTAACACAATGTCAGTCACTTAGTATTCAATGGACAGTAGTTCTTATTTCTCTTACTTTTATTCTTTACACGCCAGGCCAATAAGTATTATGCTCCTGCCTGTATTATTCCTCCTCATCTTTCAGGTCTTCATTAAATACTACTGCCTCTTGACAGTTTTTCTTGACAGCACTCTGTGCCTTTCTATCAGAACATAGCTCTAAGGTATAATCCCACACCTCTGTGTGGGATTTTGTATTTAACTTTTGTTGCTTCTAAACTCTGTGAGAGCAGGAACCACACCCATTTCTGTTCACTCTTGGGTTGTCTTACTGTGTGCTTGGCACATAGGAAGCAGCCAGTAAAAGTAACTATTATTACAAGTTGAGCATCCTTAATTGAAATATCTGAAATCTGAAATTCTCCAAAATCCTAAACATTCTGAGCACTGACATGATGCCACAAGTGGAAAATTTCATACCTGACTTCATGTGGAAGGTTGTAGTCCCAAATTCTGGTACATTAAAAACATGTGAAGTTACCTTGAGGTGACTGACTTTCATGTTTGGACTTGAATCCCACCCCCAAGGCATCATTTTATATATATACAAAAATCCAAAATAAACAGCAAAACACAAACAACAAACAAAACCCTAAACTCTTTGAAATCTGGAATACTTCTGGTCGTAAATATTCTGAATTAGGGATAACCAACCTATATTGTGTTTATTTTTCTTATTTTTGAATCAGAAGGATATGAAATTTAACCCCCTTCTCCACCAGAGGTGGAAACAGAGGCTCGGGGAGGCAGGGCGGCCATCTCAAACGTAACTCCTGTGCCGCAGTTCGGACAGCAGTGCTCGCGGGCAACCTGAGGTACACAAAGCCAGGTGTTCAGTTTCACTTACACTGTGGGAGACATGCTGAGGGGCTAGTGAAAGGGTTCTGAAGACCACCTGGGAGTCCTCAGAAATCGAAAGTGAAAAGGGCCCTCTGGTATGAGTGAGGATCGAGGCATGGCTCTGACAATTTTGCTAAGTGTCCTCCTAGTAGTCTCTGGTGGTTTTATTGGGTTGCCTACATGTGTAGTGGCTTTTACTCAAGGGCATCTTAGTGGAGGTTCTTGGCCTCTGCCATAGAGTGGCTCCCATTCCAGAGCACTGGTATTTGGTTTTAGAATACACTGCATGGTGGCCAAGCCAAGATTAGTTGCAACTCCTAGCTCTCAGTCCAGTGACTTTCTTTTTCCACTACATCAGTCTGACCCCTTTAACAACAGTGTGCCCAATAAGGAGGCAAACCCATGACCCAAAGATTAAGTGTCTCAGGCACTATGAGTGAGCCTGGCTAGGATCACAGGCTGAAGTATTTCCTTCCTTACCTTGCACCCACCTGCCCAAATACATACTTTAGGATATCAGTTTCTCTTTACTCTTTCACACACTTGACAAAGTCTGGCCAAGACTGTCTCCTCTTCATCTGTAATGACCAGTTTTCCCTATTTTTTCCCCTGAAGTATGAACCATCATTTCCTTGATCAACAGATGCTGTTTACTGAGTGCTGCAGGTAGCATGGCTGTGAACTCGATCTTAGACAATGAGTGGTCCCATTGGGGGTGGGATCATCAGCCCCTCAAAATTCTTAAGCAGACATATAATATGTAACCAAGGCCATGAGCTCCAGGGTCCACAAGTGTAAACCACTTTGACATACTGATAACACTCAGAAGTTTGGACAGGTTAGCTTGCAGAACATCAGCTGTGGGGTTTGTGGAAAAATATCCACATTGCCAGGGAAGTGAAATCCAGGGCAGTGGGTTCACTGGGTTCTGTAATAGGAGGCTCCTTTCACATTCATCTAAGTTTGCATGAGTTCTTTAAGTGGATTAGTATTTCTTGACCTAGGGTACATTAACTTTTTATAATTATGCACAGTTTTGTATATATGGACCTTCTTTCGCAGAGAGGAGTCAATACTCATCTTGTTCTTAATGAGATCAGTGAAACAAACAGCTAAGAATCATTGACTAGATCATGGCAGGTCAGTGTAGAATTTGTGCAGTTTTTTGTCCTGAGCCTGGTTTATTCTCATGGGTAGGGCACTAACTACATTGTGCATGCAGGTTTGTGTTGAAAAGGTACTGTCCTGGAAGAAAATGAAGAAACACCTACATTCTTAACTACTGCCTAATCTTATATCCAGAAACTATTAATTTTGTTTCTGAGATGAAAGATTCATTCATTTGTTTTGGATTAGGGAGTCAGTCCAGTCTATCCAATTCCCAGCCTTCTCACATTATGTGTTTAAAAGGCAGACTTAAATTTGTCCCTGAAACTATTTCTCAGGTTAGACTGAGCCAATGTTGGAGATGCTCTTTCTACTCTGGCAGCCCCCTGGCTTCCTCTCCCTATAAATCTCACTCCTGGCTTAACCCATTCTCCCTATTGTGTTTGGCACTTTTGAAACCCATTTGCTGGCTAGTTCTTTAACAGTTGGCTGTGCCTTTGGGTGAAGCTCACTTTCTTTCCCTGATGTTGTTGTGTTTAAATAAAAAACAATACTCGATTTTCCAGATTCAAAGGGCCTAATACAATGAGTAGAAGAAAAAGTCCCACACTGAATTAAAAATCAATTCACAGTACCTAAGAGTTATAGACAAACATGAATTTTCCCTGTTCTGGTCTACTCTACTTCTGACTTTCAGTCCTTACAGGCAATGATCATTAATGTGTTTATCCTCTTTTCTGCAATTCCCCTCCATGTTTCTAAAATAGCTTATTTAATTGCTGTTTTTTTTTAATAAAAAAAAGTCGATACTATCTCTTGATTTCCTAAAATGAAAAATGATTTATATCTTTTACACACTTTTCTCTGCGAATACTTTCTTTTCCTCCTACAATCTCAATATTTTATAACATTTTATATCTGGTTAAAGAGATAGTCACAAAATAAAATATGAGGAAAAGCTAAAAAAACCCCTCAGTACTCAGAGCTTTTGTTATTTTAACCATGTAAATATAAATATTTATAGCAGAATCTCATAGTCTTCTGTGACTCACATATTGTTTCCTGAGAAGACTTTTGCTTTCTTTGGAGCTAATAACTACCTTGATTTCTTATTTGCTTCTGTGACATTCTCAATCCCTCAGTCAAAGATTTTAGATAATATTAATTTTTCAACCCTTTGCCTTTCTGCTCTGGTTTAGAATAATTTCTTCCTTCACTATTAACTTGAAAACATTCTTTAGTTCTCTTCTGCATTGTGTACCCTTTTCCTCAGATATTGGATATCCTTTCTTGAATTTCACCTTGGTTTGAAAGGAAAAAGAAGGCTTGAGTAGGAAAATCTTTTGAGAATTTGCATATCAGAAAATATTTTCTTTTTTTCCTTATATTTAACTGACAATTTAGCTGGGTATAAAATTATAGTCTGAAGATTATTTTCCCTCAAAAATTTGGTGTCATTGTAGGTTTTTATTATTATTAGGGCCACTATCATGCTTTACATTTTCAATGTTACTTTCCTTTTCTCTGTCTTTTAATATCTTTTTCCATCTTATTCATTGCATTAGTCACATTCTATTCAGGAAAATAGCACCAACACCAGGTAACTCAACAGAAGGCATTTAATAGGAAGAACCAACATTAAGGTGTAGGAAGAGCTGAGATGCCAAATGGAAGAGTAAGGCAAGCCAGAGATAAGCAACAGCAAAAGTCATCAGTGCTCCTAAGTCAGGAAGGACCAGCCAAGAGAATGTTACCAGGACTCAAAAATTAGGGGTGCTCAGGGGCTAGGAGAACAAAGTGAATATGATCTCTGCCAGCGATGCTACCCAAAGCAAAGAAAGAAAGGAGAGAAATGTCCAGGCTGTCTTGTATTCTCCCACCTGTGCTTCTCGTTGGCTGCACCAGCCAGAACTCAGCTGGTGGCCTGGAGGGGTCACCCTCCTGTGATGTAGAGCAGGGGAAAGCAGCTGCGAGGAAGAGTGGAGCAAGTGACGGCAGGGGAATGGATCGGAGACCAAACAGGCAGGCAGTTGGCTGACAGGCGATCTGAGAGTTTACAGTGATGTGTCTTGATGTGGGTATTTTTAAGCCTCTGTACTGAACACTTTGTTCACTCTTTGAAAATTAGATATTACTTTCCTCAGTTGGTCCCCTTATTTTCTCTCTTATTTTCCAATTCTTTTTTTAACTTTCTGAGAGATTGCTTCAACTTTATCTTCCAAGTTGTCTGTTGAATTTTTAATTTATATTACCATTTTTTTATTTCTAAGAGTTTTCTCTTGTTCTCCAAGTGCTTCCTTTTATTTCTATGTTTTTCAAAATAGCACTGTGACCTCGTCTCTTGGGTACAAAAGCTTATCTTTCTCACCTTACCCTTTTATTAGTTCTGTAGTATACTTTTTGCTTGTTTTAACTTATCTAAATTTGGGATATTATTTTATAATTTATGGGCATCATAATTTAGTAAGGGAATTAAGGTGGAATTTTTATATCTAAAACACATAAAACAAAGATGTTGGTATTTTACATTTGTTGAGATAAAATTCTCCTCTTGCTCCTCATCCTCCTTACTCTTCCTCTTCTTCCTTCTTCTCTTCCTCCTCCATTTTTTTTCTTTTTGTGCTGGAGATTGAACTCAGGGCCTTGTGCTTGCTAGGCAAGCACTGTAACCACTGAGCGAAATCCCCAGTCCCCCCTTCACTTCTTCTTTTTCCTTTTCTTTTACTTCCTTTATCATCCATTTCTTTCAAGTTTATTTATTCCTATTCAAATTTAGCCCTCTGTCTTTTGGACTGGAAGGTTTTCTAAAAATTTTGGTAATCTGGGTAGTCTTTTTACATTTAAGGGTGTGCCTTTAAGGAGTTCTCCACAAGCTCTGTGTGTTTGGGTGGAACTTGTTAAGTGATACTTTATGGTAGGAAATTAAGGTGTCAAGTCAGCCGTTCTCAAGTGATGATACCAAATATAAAACTATTTGAAGGACTCAAATAGTTAGGCTGGTCAGTTCACTAAAGAATTCTTCTCTGCACCCTTCTCAAAGGTCATAAGGCTGTGCTACATTCTGGGGGCCCAGGCAAAAGCAGCCTTACCTTCAGGATGACAGACTTACCACTTACACCTCATTTTCAGTTTCCTGTTTCAGCCAATCTTCATCTGTGCTGGGTACCCTACTGTTCAGATCTTCTCTGCTTCTACTTCTTCAGTCAACAACATTCCTGCTGGATGGAGAGGGATAAAGTCTTCTCTGAACAAGTTGGGGAGGGGGTCTGGGTTTTTATGTGTTCCTCATGCAGACTTTGAACTAATCTTGCTCTTTTCAACCCTGTTGCATTCCCTCCTCCAGAGGTAACTATTGTCTCCAACTGTAGAGTCCCTGAACTGGAGCGGTTCTGCTTTTTGTTGGAGTCCCCCTGCCACCTTCCTATGTGCACTTCGGTTTTGGATTCTCAGGTCTATTGGATTAGTCCTCTTTCCCACTTCCAGAACTTTGTTCATGTTTCCCATATGCTGTTTTCTCCTTGTGCTCTTTAGATTTGTAGGTTTACAACTTAGAAAATTTATTTATTATTTCAGTGGGGATTTTGGAGGGGATGTGTGTTTAAATGGCTGTGATTCAGCAGAAGTCTCTTCTGGATTGTTGGATCTCAATACCATGCAAGTAGGTATTCAAAGATGGGGATGTCATTTTTTTTTGGGAGGTGAAGGGAGGGGGAATAATCTAGTTACATTCAAAGTAAGGAAGAGAGATAAAGAGAGGAGGGGGTCATATTTCTTTTCGTTCAGAATTCTCTAGTTCCTTTAGAACTTTGCATGTTGTTACTTTGTCCTTTTAATAGCTAACTTTTCTTGATTTGTTAGCATAACTCTTTTTTCTCTTACCCTCAAAGACATATCTGCCTTACGTGACTCTTTAAAATTGTACACAAGCAACATACATTAATGGCAATTCGTACGGAAAGGGTTATTCTCTTCATAGGTCCACCATATTGATATATAAAAATGAAAGTTTATTTTACTTTACGTACAGGGTTGTTTCTTCTAACAAAGCTCTTATGCTGGCTTCCTTAAAAACTATTCTTTTGCACATATATAGGAATGCCAGCTAGGAATCCTGTTGCCTGTGTAAGTAGAATTTTAGGTCTTGGGGCTGGGGATTTAGCTCAGTGGTTAGAGTGCTTGCCTGGCAGTGCAAGGCCCTGAGTTTAATCCCCAGCACACACACAGAAACACACACACACACACACACACACAAGAATTTTAGGTTTTAAAGTAGATATTTTTAAAAGCTAGGCTGACACAATCTTAAGGTTGAAAGGGATACTTACATCAAAATAATTGGAAATGTTTGTGTACTGGCAGATTATTTGTAATTTATCACAATGCAGTGGTAGTAATTTTATGCCCTTTTGACATTCAGGTAAGATTACTTTTTAATTGTAAAATACTTTAAAAAACAAGTTAAAAGTATTGTAGGACATAAGCTTGTTAAGAGGGCTTTCATAGGGGTCCAGTTTCTTTCCAGTGTATCTTGGTGAGCAGAGGCCATCTTATTGGAAGTGGCTCTATCCCTCAGTGACCTCCTGTGTGGCAGAGTGCATCATTTTTTAGTGCCCAAGGAGAGAAGGCAGAGTTCCTGAGTGAACTATCAGAGTGGATTTGGGCTGAGAAAGTCCTTGAGAAAAGCACCAGATGTTCTTCAACTCTTAAACTGGTCACCATTGTCTGGTGTGTCCCCTGAACATGCAAACCCCACTGTTGGAGACACAGATTAAGTAACGCAATGTTCTGTGTACAAGTTTGCAATTTGTCCACTGACTTCCTAGGACTTTCTCTGTTGTACAACCAGAGATTCGGACCACTTCCTCCGGAGGCCTTGCCATCCCCAGTACTCTGTTAATACAAACCAAAAGAATAAGAAGCTGAATTCTTCATTATTTGGGAAGGAAATTTGTCTTTTACTGAAAAATCATAGTGTCGTAATCATACACACACACACACACACACACACACAAACACATGCATACTATTTGAGAAGAATTTTGTTAACTAGAATACTTTATAACATCAGGATATCTCTTGAAAATTTTCACTATTCTGTCTTTAAAATATGAAAGTACCGTCTTGTCTTCAGCTCCAAGCTGGTCACCATTCTCTGGTGTGTAACCGAACACGCAAACCCCACCGTTTGATACACAAATTAAATAATTGCAATGTTCTGTGTCCAATTTGCATTTGTGAAGACGCAGCTGCAAGTGTAGTTTTGCAAACCTAGAATTAGAGCCTAATTTTAGAGAGTGGGTCAGGATTTCTCCAATTAATTTCAGGGTTGGCTATTTGGGGTTTTGTTTTAGTTTAAAGAATGTAGTGCCCATTTTTCTTAATGAAATAATGCTGCATCCTTAGTACTTTGGCTTTCAAATTCAGTTTCATACTTCTTAATGCGCCCTCTGTTCTTGACTTGGGTTAGAATTTGGCAAATGCTGTTTTTATTTCTAACCATGTATTCTGAACAGGGGGTGATTTTATAACCAGAAATATTTGCTCTTTTGAGGTTAGCAGGCCACCCATAGCTTGTTTTTTCTCCTTATTTAAAAGTTGAAAATTTAACTAATTAAACAAATATTCGGCAGTGTCTGATGCACGGCGGTATTGTTAGGGAGGCAGGAAGTCTGCTGGGCAGCCCCTCCATCCCAGGTCTTCCTCCGGCACTCAGAAATGAAATGTGATGCCCGTGAGCATGTGGTTTATTAGCTGGGGTTTTTGAACAGAGACAGGGCTTAATAAATAATTGTTTAAAGAGGCCAGACCTTACATTTTGGCAAGCCCAAGATGTTAGAAAAAATATTCTAGGTAATTTCCTTAAATGAGGGGAAAGACCCAACCATGAAACTGTTTAAACCAATTTGTATACCGACACTTGTTTCACACAGGAGCTGTGTAGAAGAGGACATTAGTTGAAAAGTTATCAGATCATCAATAAAATCTTGGCTAGACATTTCACCCCGTTTGTCTCCCACAATGTCACTTAATTGGGACTGTATACTCTTCCTGGAAATTTAAGCAGTTATCTACTCAGTCAAATTAATGAAAGAAAAAGAAAATACGACTGATTTCAAGCTGTATCGGCCCACTTTGGAGAGAGGAGGCACAGACGGCTTCTCTGCTAGAGCTGCATCAGAATAGGAGAGGTCGCCCCTTCCCTCCTTTGCCCTCACCCCCAAAGCCAAGCAGGGAATAATCCGTCCAAAGGAAAAGGCCCTTTCAGACACTGGAGGGCTTAGCTAATTGTATTTGAGAGAATAAAACCAAACTACAAGTTGGCTTTTTAACAATAGGAAAATCATGAGTTCACATGCCAGCGTATTAATCAGGTTAGTTTTATTTAGGTAAATGTAATGAGGCAGATGGAGGCACTGCAAGGGGTTCTTTCTAGCTGACAAAATATTGGTTAGCTTTTGAAGTATATTTATACAAAGATGAACTGAAACCTTTTTTTTTGGTGCTGGGGATCGAACTCAGGGCCTTGTGCTTGCCAGGAAAGCACTCTAACCACTGAGCGAAATCCCCAGCCCCAAAACTTTGAAATCTTAAAGATACCCCACATTACTTTCTTTCTTTCTTTTTTTTTAGATAAAGGGAGAAATTGCTTTAAATTGTCTATGGCAGTAACTTTTAAATGGCTTCAGTTGTGCTAAATTACGGTGTTTGAAGAACTTAGGAAGGTCCTGATTCAACTGTTTTTGTTTGATTATAAATAAATATACACTTATTTGTAATTGTCACATATTGGTAGGTGTGGATTTATTAATTACAAAAGATGCTGTTGCACTGGTATAATCTGAAAATGCTCAGCAAAGAATCTCACACTCATGAAAAGGATTTTTCCAAGCAATAAACTTAATTTTGTCCTTGCAAAAGATGGTCACTATTTTGTTGTTGTTATTACGTGTGGTGATGTAATTTGAGTTAGAAAGATATTTTGCAATAATGATGACAGTATACTCAAGTATGTGTGACTAAAATAGCAATGCAGTGTGAAAATATGCTTCGCAACTGAAGGGCTGAGACATTGTTCTTTTATTGTCACTGTGTGGAGTAGAAGCACATTTCAGCTCATTTAGTCAACTTCACAACTGAAATACAATTTAATTTTTTCAGAATAGTCAGATCACTTAAAATATGGACTGTAGACACGTGGCCAGTTGAGCTCACAGACATTACGTCATTCGTGTAAGTGAAAGAGCCCAGAGCAAGATGGTAAAGGGTGACAGCTCGATCCCTTTGTCTCTCACACCCCTTCCAGCACCTCTGTGCATCTCATGTCTTAGCATCCTTTTCTCTTTACTCAGCGAGGAACTCACTTATGCAAATACATGCGGGTGTGGTAGACGAGCTTTACCAAGAGATTGCATTTAAGGGAAGAAATTTGAAAAAAAAAGCTTAAAGCAAATGAATCTGGAGGTGGTATTTTGGTGAAGCAGCAGACACGAGTGTCCCACACATGCCTCAAGTTCCTCTTCCTAAAGACAGCCCTGCTTGTTTACTTTTAGTCCCGTCAGTCAGTGGCCGCAGCAGTGTAGCGCTTTCAGAACCTGAACTCTGTTACATGAAAGTCTGCATTTCACTCATAGAGCAGCAGCAAACTACCTTTGCATTTCCAGTCGTTTGGCAGGAACCGGGAGGGAAGGCTCGTACAGTCAGCCTCCCGGCGGAAGATGGGCAGCTGGCGGGCCGCTGCCAGGATTCCTGGCCGCCGCACTAACAGAGGACTCTGGTGTTGGATGCTGACAGTAGCCACGTGTTTTTAAAGTCTTAGAGCAGAGTTCTGGTTCACAAGGCCCAGCTATGGATGCCCATATCCACGTGGGTGGATGTGGTTGAGGAGTCCAAGGTAGTGGTTCGGTAAATACTAATTGATGGGCATAAAAACAATGGATGACCCCAGGACATCCACATTGTGTGTCAGAGACACACAGTGGAAGAAACAAACAAACAGAAAAACAAAAACACCCTGAGTTGCTCTAGGAAGTTAGGAAAAATGATTGCAAAGGGGTTTTATGAACTTAACCGCACTGAGTGGCAGTATTAAAAAAAAAGAAAGCCCCAGCCCCCGAGAGCGGACATCCGTCCCAAGGCCCTGCGAGCAGTGTGGGGGAGTTTTGCGTGACATCTTTCCTGGTGTCCAGCCAATGTAGAAAGAGATGAACTAGAATAACGTATTGCTGAGGATTGTCCCTCTTGCTGGTTATGAAATCTGAAAGTTGTTTGCGTTTCAGCAAATTATTTTGGATTAGTCTCCAACTTCTGATACCTTCCCACCCTCCTGCCCTGGAGCCAACTTGCTTCATTTTGTAAAGATCTAAAAATTTTGACCTCACAGGCTATGAGTTGGAGGTCGGGATTTTTTGGGGGGTATAATAAACTATTTGACTTTGGGTTTTTTTAAATTTCCAAGAACATGTATTGGTACATTGTATACATAGTGATCACATTCATTGTAGTTAATTTGTGCCTGTACATGATACATCTTGGTTCCCCCCTTTTTCCCCATCCCTCCCTTCCACTCCCCTCCCTTCCCTATTTACAGTAGTTTTATTTACATTTTTCTCCTTTTCCCCTCTCTTTTCTTTTTCCTTTCCTTCTTTTCCCCTCCTGTCTTTCTAATTCTCCTCCCTCTTGAATATTATCTTTCTTTTACTTAGCATCTATTATACTTTTTTGTCCTTATTTACACTTACGGTTTCTCATTCCAGAGAAACAATTTGATGTGCACTCATGCGTGTCTGATTTATTTCACTTAAAAGTATGTTCTCAAGGTGCATCCATTTACCTATATCTCAAGTTTATCCTTTTTTATGGCAGAGTAATACCCTATTGTATAGAAAAACCACATCTTCTTTAGCCATTCATTATTTGTTGGGGTTTTGGGTTGTTTCCAAGACTTAGCTATTACAAACTGTGTTGCTATAAACATGGTTGTACATATATCACTGTAGTATGATGTTTTCAATTCTTCTGGGAAGATACCAAGCAGAGGAATAGCTGGGTCAAGTGGAACCTCTAGTTGTAGTTCTCCACACTGATTTCCACAATGGTTGGACCAACCTACATTCCCACCAACAGTGGAGAAGGGTTCCTTTTTCCCCACAGCCCCACCAGCATTTGTTATTGGTTGATTTCTTGATAATAGCCACTCTTTGTGGAGTGAGATGAAATCTTTTTTTTTTTTTTTTTTTTTTTTTTTTTTGTGGTGCTGGGGATCGAACTCAGGGCCTTGTGCTTGCAAGGCAAGCACTCTAATCACTGAGCTAAATCCCCGGCCCCTGGAGTGAGATGAAATCTTAGCATTGTTTTAATTTGCATCTCTTGAATGACCAGTGATGTTGAACATTTTTTCATATATTTGTTTGCCATTCGTATTTCTTCATCTGAGAGGTGTCTATTCATTTCAGATGCTCATTTTTGGATTGGGTCTTTAAATTTGGGGGGTATGATTTTTTTGAGTTCTTTATATATTCTAGATGTCTGAGGAATGGTTGGTAAAATTTTTTTCCCACTCTGTGGGTTTTTGTGCCATTCTTTTGGTGATTTCTTTTGCTGTGCAAAAATTTTTTAATAGGATGTGATCCCAAGTGCTGATCCTTTGTGCTGTTTCCTGTGCAGTCTGAGTTTTGTTCATAAATTTTTTCCCTATCTTATGTCTTCAAGAGTTCTTCCTATTCTATCTTCCAGTAGATTTAGTGTTTCTGTTTTAATGTTTAGATCTCTAATCCACTTCGATTTTACTTTAGTACATGGTGAGAGACATGTATCTAGTTTTAGTTTTTGGCATGTGGCAAGCCAATTTTTCTAGCACCATTTATGAAAGAGTCTATCTTTCTTCCAGTGAGGGTGTTTGGCTCCTTTGTCAAAGATGAGGTATTTGAGTGTGTTTGGAGTTGTTTCTGCGTCTTCTTACCTGTTCCACTGACCTCAGGTCTGTCTTTTTGCCTGTATCATGCTGATTTTATCACAGTAGCTCTATAGTATAATTTCAAGTCAGGGATTGTGATTCCCTCTGCCTTGACCCTATTACCCAGAATCATTTTTGCTATTCTTGGTCTCTTCTGGTTCCAGAAGAATATCTTGATTGCTTTCTCTAATTCTGTGAAGTATACTATTGGTATTTTGATTGGGACTGCATTAAATCTGTATAGTAGTTTAGGAAGTATGGCCTTTTTCACTATGTTGGTTCTTCCTACCCAAGAACATGGGGTATCTTTCCATTTTCTGACATCCCTTTCAATTTTCTTTTTTAGAGTACCATGGTTTTCACTGTAAAGATCTTTTACTTGCTTTGTTAGATTGATTCCTAAGTATTTCACTTTTTTTGGTGCTATTGTAAAAGGTGTATCTTCCCTAATTTTTTCTCAATGAGTTTGTTATTTGTATATAGAAATGCTATTGATTTCTGAGTGTTGACTTTGTATCCAGCTACACAACTGAATTTGGTTATTAAATCCAGAAGTTTTTTGTTGGAGTTTTTGGGGTCTTCTATGTAGAGTATCATGTCATCCATAAATAATGCTTGTTTAACTTCTTCCTTTCCTACCTTTATTCCTTTTATTTCTTTCTTTTGCCTAATTGCCCTGGCTAATATTTCCAGAACTATATTGAATAAGAGTGGTGATAGTGGACAGCCTTGTCTTGTTCCTGAATTTAGAGTGAAAGTTTTCAGTTTTTGACCATTTAGTATGATGTTGGCCGTTGGATTATCATAGATGGCTTTTATCAGATTGACTTTGGCTTTAATTTGAAAATGTTTATTACTTCTTTCTTCTATTCAGCTGTGTCACCATTGGGAAAATCACTGAAGTCAAATAGCTGTATATCTACCGTCTTAGTTAGGTTTTCAGAGCCAATGGTTGTAAGAGAGCAGATTTAATAGAGAACATTTATAAGTTACAATATTCACCCATAAGCCAAATGCAGGAATTGCTGAATCTGTCTAGAGATTGGAGACCTGAAAGATCCAATCAAGGGCTGGGAGCCCACAGCACTGTCCCCTGTACGTCCGTGTCTGCAGATGATGGCTGAAGAAATCTTCCCTGGAACCAGGATACGCTGCTCGCAGCAGAGGTGACAACCAGAGCTCCCCCAAAGTGACAGCAGCCATCCTCAACGACAGCAAGGCCCCGAGCTCCTCCTCAACGAGAACAGCCGAGTTCTTTTCAGGAGAACCAGCCGCAGTAGAGCTTCTCCTAGGAAACAGCCCGCCCACTAGCCTCTGCTCCCCGCTCTGCTTTGTGTTGCGTCAGCAACAATCCTCAGGTGGATCCTCTATGCCCAGCATCACAGCAACTCAGTCCAGCTGGGCGTTCTGGCTCAAGTTGACCATATTAAGTCTGCCACATCTACCCTATTCTAAAGATCTTGAAGAAATTTAATCTCTTTATAAACAAATCATCTTGCATCACAGTGGTATACTAATTAGCCCACCAGAGCCACATAAATTACACTCATCTAGTCTCAGGTTATTTTTCCTTTTCTGTCTCAGTGGTAACATGCATTTATGGCAATCGCATGTGCAAGAATTTTCTTAGATGTTGAATTCTATTTATTTGATGTTCCCTAAATGTGTATATATTTTCACTGATCCTTGACTCTCGCATCACCATGCCTATATTGTTAAGCTTAGAGGTGGTTGTTGATTGAACCTCTGTGTGTGCCATCAAGCACTTACTGAACGCCTCTTTTGAGTATTGTGCTAGATGCTATGAGGACAGCGCAGCAGCCAGGTAGGTGGCTTCTGATGGGTAAGAATAGATGGGTGCAGATGAGCCTCATAGTGAGACAAACACAAGAAATACAAGCTTAGCAGTAAAAATGCATTAGACAGATTTATGGAGTGATAAAACAACCCAGACCGAATGGAGGGATTCCTTAGGAGGCTGCTTTGGAAAGATTTCTTTCTTTCTTCTTTTGTTAAAATTTGTTCTTTACTAGGCTGGCAAAACACTGCAGCCTTCAAGTTCTCCACCTATATTGCTGTGTTTTTCTTAGTCTTTGATGACTCCTCTTTTCCACCTTCTGTACAAATATTAGTGTTTTCCAAGGTTCTTCCATTGGCCTGAATGTACTCATCTGCATGGGATATTGGCCTTTATGTGGACGCCATCCGACTTTCTGTCTCTGACTGGAACCTCTCTGTTGAGCAGCGGCCTCCCACTTCTGATTCTTCATGGGCTCCTCTGCCTGAACGATACTGCATCTCTCTACCTCATCTCCTTTCTGGGGACTGCTCCATTCAGCCCTCTGAGACCAGGAATACAGAGGTCAAGGAGGGTGGGTGTCTGAGTCCAAAGAGCTTGGTATGTACACTGGTGAGTGTAGAAAAGCTAGGGGATCATAGTAAAAAATATGATTTTCAAGAATTTTGAGAGTAGAGCAGTTCCAGGTGATGAGAAGGTCGAGGGCAGTGATGGCAAACATTTTGGAGCTTTGAATGAAACAAACAGCCCGCTGTGGCACACGTGCCATAGGTTCACCACCACTGGTCTAGGGTGTTGGTTTAGCTCTTTCTTTTTTTTGTTTTTTTCTTTCTTTTTGGTTTAGCCCTTTCTTAAGGTGGCACTCCTTTGGTTTTACTGTTAGTTTTAGGACGAATTCTTAGTCTGTGAACAAAGCTTCTATTCCTAAGGTGCGCAAGGTTCTTAAGTCTACCTTTGCGGTATTTTCCAAAATCTCTTATTTGCAGAAGGTCACAGTTCAAACATTCCCCACTTTTTCAGCCTTTCAGCTTTCTACCAGGCTTCTTAGTGTCTCCTTTGGGCATGTACAGTTTGGGAGCTGGCCAAAGATCCTAGAAGTTTATGGACATACACTTTTCTGGGGCCCTTTTCTGGAGCTCTCTTCTTCAGGATTTACTCCCTAAATTTGTGTTCTCAATATTGGTGCATAATTACATCCTGACCTCTAAATCCAAAAATCCTGTGACTTTCTTTTTGAGTTCCAGCTGTCTGATACTTCTTGGACCAAGAATGAGCCCTGGGGGAAAGGCCATGTAAGTTTAGTACCATGCAATGCAACTCCTTTTTCATGGGTTAAGTCTTTTCCAGCTACTGTCTGATTTTGGTCACTTTCCAGTGTTTCAGATAGTTCTTTAGAAAATGTGTCCAGAGTATATATTTGTTACTTGACAAGGTTAACCTGGTACAAAGTACTTTGCCACTACTAGAAATCTCTTTTCAAATACTAGTTATCACATTCATAAATTCACAGTAATTCTTTAATTTCTTCCATAAAAAGTGTCCAAAATATGGAAAATTAAGTTTCTCATGAGGAATATGAGAGTTAGTTTAGTTAGTGTACTTTGGTAGAAAACTTGATGGAAAAGTTGAGTTCATTCATTCAGAGATTGAGATTGTTAGTTTCAATAAGAGCTTCTCTGTATTGGTCTGGAAATCTCTCCCTTAGCAGTGGTTTCTGAGACAATTTTATAGCAATCTCAGCCAATGAAGAGTATGAAGGCCTTTGAATATATACTTTATTAATTTTATCATAGAGAGTCTCTCAACTCGTCATTTAGAACCAAGTTACCTTTTTGTTTTGTTGTTGAGAGGGTGTATTTGTCAGCTTTCCTATTTCCAGCAACTAAATATCTTACACTCACAAGTGAATTATTTGGCTCATGGTTTTAGAGGATTCAGTCTATGGTCAGGTGGTGGCTCCAAGGCAGAAACATCATGATGGAAATGTATGGCAAAGTAAAGCTGCTTAGTTCATAGTGGCTGGGAAACAGAATAGGGAATGTTACCAGAGAGGACCTGGCCAGGGATCACATAAAGATTTCAAGGTCATGCCTCATCACCCAGACACACCCAGAAGTGTACATTATCAGTCCCCTAGGCAGCTCTCAAGCCAATCAAATTGATGATGATGCTGAACAGTTACAGCAGAGGTTGGTCTTATTACATTGTCCAGACCAGTCTCACACTCCTGGCCTCAGGCAATTCTTCTCTCAGCCTTCTGAGTGACTGAGACTACAAGTGCATGCTATGGTTCCTAGCTTACTCTTGTTACCAATTAATTGATTGATTGATTGGCTCAAACCCAGGGCTTCCTGTTAGGCAAGCACTCTACCACTAGCTAACCCCCCTCCCCATCCTACCCTTATTTTAAGTGCTGTTATAACAACCACTTTGATCTCTCCACCTGACTTACAGAACATTAGTATTAGCCAGGCCCTGTGATGTGGTTTGTGCATCAAGGAGCATGTGTATTGTCAGGGTCCCCATGTACACAAAAGTGTAAAATAGACTGATGAGTGAAACTGATGAGTAAAATAATGTAAGTTTGCACTGAGTGCACTTGAGGAAGAAAGGAGGAATGGGAAGTTCAAAGATGGCTTCAGCAAGAAACTATTTGAGTGGCTCACAGAAGGTTGATATATCTGTTAGGGTCTTGGGAGGATATAGAAGATACACTTAAAATGAAAGAGAATCTAATAAAGGCACTAGTTGCAAAAGTATGTGTAGAGTTAAAGAAAACAAGTAAAGGATAGCAAAGAACTCTAGGCCTTGAAAAAGTATGAAGCATTATCTTCTCTAGATTGGAAGGAGCACAAATTTGGAGAGGTTCCCAAACCTGCAAGCTCTGTGGCATTGGGAGGATTCCTTTGTGGCCTCTGTGGAGAGCGAACCCCGACACTCTGACTTGGATCTCTTTCTGCCCTCCCTATCTCCCTTTAGCCTGTTCTCCCTTTTCCTCCTTTGTACTTCCATCACTACGTAGTAGAGGTAGCACCTGCCAGCACGTGTCCTTTTCCTGTTGGTTCTGATTTATTCCTCTGCCCACCTCTGTCCTTCCTTTCTGGGGACACAGACTCCTGGGAAGAGAAGCCAGGGTGTATCTTGTGGGGTTACTAGCCTTACAGAGCCCAGATGCTGGTGGTATGTCAAGGCCAAGGACAGATATCAGTGTCTCGCTCACCTGAAAACCAGGGACAGTTATGTGCTCATGTACGTGCCTTTTCAGCTAAGGCTTTGAGTGTGGTGTGTGGTGAGAAGCATCCATAAGTGGCATATGTGAGACACATTCAAAGGGCAGATATAGCAGATATCTGAAGTCCTTGTGCGAGCACTGGAGGAATTTAAATGTCATTCTTTTGACTTGTGCTCCATGTCCGTCAGGTTCCAAATAGAAGCCCACAGAATCCTCTTCACTGCTCCCCCAAGGAGCTCCTTGGTGGCTTTCCTTACTGGGGCTTCTCATGCCAACAGATTCCATGTGCCAGCCCAGGGTCTTGCACTCAGCTTTCACTGCTGATCCAGTCATTATGGGAACCAAATGAGGGGTTGTGACTTTACATAATGAACTTCCAGAGACAGATTTTAAGGTCATGAGAGAGAAAAACATCGCCCACAGGCAGCTCCTCTGTAGGCTGAAAGATCCCAGTTAGTTTGATAGTCTAGGTTATTGCTAACAGGGATGGAGCGGAGGTGAGGATGGAGATGGTTTGGGAAATTTAGGACAAACTCCTACCCCAAGTAAGTCCTAATTTCAGTTTTGGAGAAAGAAATCGACTGGACAAACAAGGTAGCGAAGTTTAGTCCAAGTAGAGAGTCATAAGTGGGAATCTGCTGCCTGACTGTCAGTGTGTTACTTACTTTTTGCATTTTCTCAGAGTTTAACCAGGATAAGAGTGAAGATGTTCAGTTTAACTTCTCTCAAGGTTAAAATAAGTCAGCAGGTGACCCAATTTGAGTTCCATGAAGGCTGGCACAGTATAGAGGAGCTGGCATTGAGGTGTCTGTCAGTAAGAGTTAGACCCTCTCGTTGAGTATTGAGGAGGGGGCAATTTCACTTTGTACCACTACCCTAAATCGTAGACTTCCAGTTTTATGATTTGAAAGGAAATGGAATGAAAACAGGTACTGATATGGTTTGTGTCTTGATGTCTCCCCAAAGCCTCATCTGCTCACAGGTGGGGCTTTTCGGAGCTGGGTGGATCTGGTGTGTGTGATACTGGGATTAAATAGGTGTGGTACTAAATTAGTGCATTGACTGGAATTAGCATAGTTCTGGGTGTGGCTGAGTGGATTAATTGAAGACAGAAATCCCACCCTGGGTATGGATGGTACCACCCAAAAAGGTTGCAACCTGGAGGAGATAAAAAGGAAAGACAGGCTGGCCACTTGCTGTTGCTCCTTGCTGCTTTGCTGCCTCCTGCCTGCTCTGCCATGGACTGTTTCTCCTCTGCCACACCCCTTTGTCATGTATCTCTTCCTTGAAGTCAGCTGATTATGGACTGAACCCTCTACAAACTGAGTTGAAATAAATCTTTCCTCCTTTAACTCTGGGTGGCCGGTATTTTTGTCTTAGCAATGAGAAAAGTAACCAAATGGTTATTTTATTTTTAAAGGATAGAATTCATTTGTGAAATATTGATCAAATGCAGACTATTCTTTGACCTTTGGGTTGCCCACACAGCATTCCCAGACCACTTTTGCTATCTACCATCTCCAGTGGTCAAAGAGAGCTGGACAGGATTCATTTCCAGGGTCTTGTTACTGGACAAGATGCTGCTACCATTAACTAAGATGGAGGAAGGGCAGGTTACAAACTCACATGTTCTCCTACTTGCTCTTCACTGAACTTTTGCTTTTCCCCATCCACTCTTCAACTGAATGAGAGGTTAAAGGGCATCTTTTTCAAATGACTCTTGAAAAATTCTACCCAACCCCCTCAGCTTCCCTCATTTGAACTGAGAACCATTGGTGCGTGTAAAGCAGATAGACTTACTGTGAGTTGTGCTTGAATTCATGTAGCTACCACGAACAAATCTCTGGGCCAGGTTAGCCCTGCATTGAGCTTTGTAGCTTCCCTGCAGTCTCTTCTGAACGCTTTACAGGCGCTCCCTGATATCAGGCATCCCCACTTTACAGGTCACTCTCACTTTACACACCAGCCAGGGCATGCAGCATTCTTTACTTTCTTGTTTGGAACATGGCACTGAGATCTCATCTGATCATGAATTTGCCTTCCCAGAGAGCAATGAGAAAGATGCTATTCACTGTCAGAGATAGGAGCCATGTCAGGAATGCCAACTCTTTATGCTTAGTTAAAAAATAAAAAATAAGAAGAATTCTATTCATTTTTCCCCAAGATAGAGGTCTTTAAAGAAGTGAATTAGGAGATCCGATGGCTGGCGTGTGCTGTCAGAGCAGAAGGCCATGACAAGGGTCTGTGTGATGATTTCCACGCACACAACCCACCCATGCGCCCCTATGCACTTGTGGTGCTGTCTGGTGGAGACTGCAAACAGTCTGGTGGAGACTGGATTCTTTAATCCAGCTTGGTTAGCGTCTAGCAGGAGAATGGCTGCACTTAGGAATTCAAGTAAGACTTAGAGCTGGTGATGGTAAGGAAGGATTTTCTAGCTAGATAGGGTGCTAGATGCCAAACAAGTTTCTTGGGAGGGGAACCCTATTTTCTGTGGTTGGTAACAACAGCACGCTCTGTGTCAGTCAGGACTTTGAGAGTCGAGGGTTGTTCCGTGCAGAAGGGCGAGGACACACCAAATGACCTGAATCCTTTTAGCCTGAAGGTCCAGGGGAAAGTGCTCCTAAGAGAACTTAATACTGTCTTTTTCCTCCCTCATTTTCTCCCCCTTAATTTGCACTTCCAATTATCAGTGTCTATAGTGTGCTAACGGGCTTTCCTCTTATTAAAAAACACGTGTGAGTGTGAGAATGTTCCCTAGAGAAGATGCTCCCTGGGGTTTTGCTTCTGGCCCGAGGTCCTATGAGGTAGGTGTTGAAACCTCCGCAGCAGAGCGAGCAGCAGTGAGTCTCCTCGGGGCCAGCAGCTCTCCTGCCGATCTTGGCAAGAAAGGGAGACACTCAGCTACTTTGAAAGAAAAGAAGATAAATGTGATCCGTCTGCAAACCAAGATGGAATGAGTTTCAGATCCGGGTGTGTATTCGGCACCACCAACTCTCTTTTATCATGGCACCTGTTAGAGCAAAGTAGTCCAAGTACATCCTTCTTGGTCAGATAGTCATTCTTCCCATCCTGGAGTGGAGACACATTTAGGAGGAAGGAAGGGAAAGACCTAGACACGGGGCTGTGCTGGTGGGCATGTCAGGTGGCTCTGAGTTAGGATTTTGAGAAGGGGACAAGAGGAGAAGGAAGAGAGGTGGATGGCGGAGGTCCAGCAGCTTGTACTTGGTAGTTTAAGCAGGGACACCCTAAGTGCCCCAGGAACAAGGGGCTTACAGAACATGACACTCAAGTACAGAGTGCAGGAACCCCGAGGAAGTCAGCACTTTTGGTCTTTAAGTGTGGCAGGGATTAAACTAGAGTTTTTCTAAGACACCTACATCTCCCCTGCTCCTCAACTCTGTGATTCTGTGACTTCTGTCTGTCACAAGGTGGTTTCTGCACGATTATCAGTGAGGAGATAGATCTTTTGAAGAAACATCATTGTAGCTTGAGAAGTACAGCCTAAAATCTACTTATTAAAATTCACCAGCATGTATACTTCTCCAGCCATGATGACTTCATGGTCTAGGTGAAAATTTCATTTCTTTCAGAAAATTGAATCAGCATGGCAGAAAATTATGTTTGACTAGCAGATATTATTTCTACATCATTCTTTGCCTAAGAAAATAATGACTCTGAGACTTAAGATTAACAGTTAAGAATAAAAGCCAGCTTCTACCAGTTGCTTTTCTGGTCCCAGGAACTCTTAGATGTTTTACATGCACTAGTACATTTAAACCTCAGAAAAACTCTATGATGGGAGTTGGTTCTGAACCCCACCTAACAGACGAGGGAATTTAAGACTGGAGAGATTAAGTACTATGTCAGGCCCACAACTGAGCTGTTGATCCAAGCAACTAACTCCAAGCTCTCCTGAGAACCAGCACTTTTCACCACCCTCCACCTCTCCCTGAGGGTCAGCAGGATTGACCAGCTTGGGCTGCACCCATCGTATTGTGCAGAATTAAGATTTTCACATTGTGGAAGTATGAGACCTGCCTGGGCATCAGAGCAGGAATGAGGAGCCTTAGTTTTCATCAGGTGTAAAATGAACCAACAAGATATACCTGTAAGTCAGTCACTTATTTTCTGAATGTTTCTTTTTTCTTTTAGGAATTAAAAACTAAGCAGGGTCCTTACATTTACAGTTCTCTATCCCTAGACAATTACAACAAAGCTAACAGTGAGTGAAGAGTCTGTCAGATGCTGTTAGAAGTCTTTTAGATTTATCATTTAAATCTAACTGCCGCCAATGAGATAATTGAACTAGGCCACACGGGTCTGTTGTGCTTCTGCAGAATGGGTACATTTCTGAACAGGTCGTGCCTCACATGAGAGCCTCAAGATAGCCCCCCGGCGAACACCCAGTTTGTTCTGCCATCTCGCCATCTGCCTTTGACTCTGAGATAAGTGGGTGAGGATTTATTTTTGTACTTTTTATACAGGGATGGTAAATTACTCAACATTTCAAGGTTGTATTTGCTTAGTTCATATCCAGTGGAGGTTATAGTGTGTTTAAATGTGGTTTTAGGACTCACCAAAGGGTGTTTATTATGTAGCTTATAAAGTAGAGCAAAGTGAGCAAATACCTGCTGAAGACAGCCTGTGTTCTTCAGTACAGTATAGCCTTCCGAAGGACTCCAGCCTTCTTACCTCTCTGCCCGGTGGTTCAGGGTTACCCTGCCCCTCTTGCCTGTAGCCTCGAAGAACATTCAGAGCTCTTAATACAGCAGCCTACTAGGATGTGCCATGACTTGGAGCCTACTGTACCCAAAGTATTCCCCCAGCCTCCCCCCGGCAAGACATCTCTTCATTTCCAAAACGCAGTTCAACTTTTGCCGTGTATTTAAAGCCTTTCTCGCCTATCCCTCTTCGACCCATAATATTGGGTGCTTTCTTTTTTTGGGGGGGTGTATTCTTTCTGTATCCTGAACAGACCTGTAATGTAGCACCAATGACATGTTAGAACCTATAAAATAGTCAGAGTCGTATTGGGCTTGTATTTTTGACCACTTGCTGTGTGCCGGGCATGACGTACTGAGAGCACTTTGTGGTTCTGTGCTGTGTGACTCTTGCAACCACCTCTTGAAGCAGGTCCTAGTCTGAGCTCAGTGTACGGATGAAGGAAACAAAGCCGGTGTGACTAGGCCACTTTTCCAAGTTCACTGGCCGTTGTTTCTGTTAATGAAACTCTAAGTTTCTGGAAGGCGAGGCTATCTTGCCTGAGCCGGAATCCAATGGGGGTGTACCAAAGGTCCATTCTTGTCCTTGGAGCTTGGCAGAGGGGGTGGAACGAGAGATTGAGATGTTATTGTTGACACAGAGAGGACACAAATGCTGGTTCTGTTGGTAGGCAGAAATCATTGTCCATTTTTCTTTACATATTTTTTAGCACATGTGTGCTAGTGGGCACTTGACAGTCATTGGGTGGGAATGAATGGATGTCTACTCCTCTTTTAGTATGTTCTGCATTTAGGGTATGGAGAGACAGATCATGGGGGCTGTTCAAGGTAGATAACACCTCAAAAGGGAGGCAGGACTCATGTTGGCTTGCGGTAAAGACGTGAGGAGGGAGAGTATCTCTGCATAGGGAACTATGGGCAGAGGCTGAAATAACTAACCTGGTCAGCAGGTGTGCTTTTCCTGCCTTCCGCAATATCTTGTCTGCTCTCTAAGTTCTCAAACTGGGGAGGGGTCTTCCTCACTCAGACAGTGTGCCAAGAAACCATAGCAGGATTCTTGTTAGTGGCCCTTCTGCCAACCCCGCCAGCACTCACGACCTCTGGTCTCACTTGGAGCCATTGTACTTGCTTCTCTTACTCGTGAACCTGAGTCGTTTTGGAGTTTGGGCTCAACCAATGGGGGTTTTCTTTTCAGGTGAACATGTTTGTTGAAGGATTCCATGACGCCATCCTCCTCTATGTCCTGGCTTTACATGAGGTTCTCAGGGCTGGTTACAGCAAGAAGGACGGAGGGAAGATTATCCAGCAGACTTGGAACAGGACATTTGAAGGTAGGGATTCAGTCTACGAGGCGACAGCCCTATGGCCGAATGAGCTGCTGCTTCTGTGGTTTGATTTCTCTCTGTTGAAGCTGGGGGACCTTTCCAGTGTCTTGCTTTTCCCATTTTTAATGCGATGTGCCATGTGCTTGAAAAATCCCACTAAAATAGGGAATGTTTCCTTCTGATTGTTTCGCTAACAAGCCTGTGCTTCTTAAATTTACATTGAACACAAATGTCATTTACAACAGAACAATCAGTTTCTGAAGAGGCTTGTGACGGGTTTTAAAGGAAGTGTTAATTCCAGCTATGCATTCCTTCATTCAGACCATGACGGTTTTGGTGAAACTCTGAAGACGTTGGTTAAGCGCGCTGGTTCAAGCAAGATGGTTACCCGGTCCAGCTGGGCTCATTCTTTCACTGCCTTTGAAAATAGTGCACATTCATTGTTGCTTTCTTAACAACAAAGAAGTACAAGACCAACAACAGCAAAAGCCTATAATCTCATTGCTCAAGCACTTTCTGTTGACATTTAAAAATTATATGAGACTAAGATTCTTCTTAGTCTTAGAAAATGAAAGCAGTATAAAGACGTACAAAATGAAAAGCGAAGGCTTTCCTTCCTGCTCTAATCCTCTTCCCTGAAAGTACTCACTATTAACAATTTTCTGTGTGATTCTGTCTAAAAATATTTTATGCCTTTTGCCAACATGTTTGCATTTTTATATCTCATCTAGAGCTTTTATACACAAAGGATCACACTTTGAAGGTCGTTCTTCGTCTTAGGTTTTTTTACTTGTTTATCATTAAACCGAAGAATTCTGTGTATGAACACTTATAGATCCAACACATTTTTTAAGTGGCAGTTACGTATTAGTCCACCTTGGCTATCTGAGGATTTCTTTAACCCACCTTCGATTGGTGGACGCTTCAGTTGTTTCTAACTTTTGCTATTATTCAACATGTTGCCCCAAACCTCTTACACCTTTTGATGAGTTTTTGGGAATATTTCCAGCAGGGAACATTTCTAATCGTGGGTAATAGCTTAGTAGCTATTGCCAAATGTCTTCCAGAGAAGTCCGCTATTCTATATTTTTGCCAACAGTGCGTATGAGAGTAGTTACAGTCCTCTGAGCTTCTCTTTCTTTGGCCTGTTTGATAAGGAGGCGGGGCTGGTTCCCTGTCACCTCACCAACACCCAACTAACCAGAGACTCACTCAGAAAACAAGCTGGTTCCTGCTGCCCTGCAGAATCGACCTTCTCTTCATTCATTCATGCAGCAAGAATTCACTGAGCACCTCTGATGTGCCAGGCACTTTTCAGGGAACTGAGGATTCAGCAGTGAAGTAAAGATGTTGCCTGTTACCAGTTGAGCTTACATTCAAGTTGATGGGGACAGGCAGTAAACAAGTAGATCTGCTGTTTCAGAGAATATAAAATAAAGCAGGATAGAGAGATAAGAAAAAAAGCAATGGGAGGGAGGAATGGGCCTGCTGTTTAGAGGAGTCAGAAAGGCCTCTGGGCGGCAGCTGGGCAGACACCTGAGCGAGTAGGAGGAGTTATGTAAATGTTTAGGGGTGAGCAGCAGTTAGGGACAGCCTGCGCCCTTGCGGTAGAAACTTGCCTTGATAAGGAGGCTGGACTAGTTGATGATGGACAAGGACCCTTTTGGTTCTGCCTGTGCTCACTCTTCCTTTGAGCCCCTTCACGGATTGGGGTCTGCCTGTGGATGCCTTTGTAACTGCACAAATGAAAGTTTCCAATGACAAGAACAAGCACTGCCAAGTCTAGCTGCTGGGCACACACAAAGGCCTCCCAGCCACTCCCCTGCCTCTGCTTGCCCTCAGTCATTAGAAAGGGCAGGGCAATATCGGAGGGGTCAAACCCCAGCTAGGCTTGTCTGAGCAGGAGCTGTGGCAGCCACTGGGGGATTTCATTTCTCCTCGGTTTTAGTGGGTGCCGTGCTATATGCAAAAACTAGAGTGCCATCTCTTCACTCAGACAGATGGTAGTAGGATGTAGGTGACTGAGCCTTGGCGATGATTTTACTTTCCCTCTGACTGCTTCTGCTGAGGAGCTAGAAGCAGGTGGGGTAATAAATACGGGGGCGCATTAGGACAAAGTCGAGTTTCCCAGAAGTTGTGCACAATACACTGAGAAACTGTGTGGGGACACAACCTTGGTTGGCCACATCCCATTCTTAGCTATTACTTACTACCTGGTGTGGTCATTTGTCCTTGGTCTTCTGACAGAGGGACAGAAGCCAGAGTTGAGAGGTGCTGGAAGGCACCTGGAGGGAGGTTAAGGGAAGAGCAGGTGACCACAATGGCTGGAAGGTAGCTTTGAGTAGAGCCAGGCCATGGGCTGAATTTTCCCATAGGCCCCCTTTTGTCCTTTCATTTTAGGGCCAGTTCTGCGAGGTGGTGTGCAACGAGTCCTGAAACAACCAGCTGTATGGGTCAGTCTAAAATTAGAATCTCATTTGTCCTTATATAGTAAAGATAATTGAAGCTAAGGTAGGTTTTGGGTTTGAATGGTTTGGAGAGCCCATTTTATTTGCTAAATAATAGTCCATTTAAGGAGAGTCTAAAAAGAACCCTAAGATATCTGTATGAGGAAAAACCCTAACCTTCCTAAAATTAAAAACAATTTTAATTTTAGTGGCCACCATAAGTGACCATTAAGTTGTCAAAGGCAAAATACTCTGGATGTTATTTGACAAATTTGGATTTTACTGCCATGAAACCTGTGATCATCTCTCAAGACTTTCAATAAATGGCCTGGGAAGAAGCTGAGTTTCCTCTGTGTGAGAGGTCAGAGTGACGAGGTAAACAGGACTGTGGCTCAGACCTTGTGCTCCGCTACAGGCAAAGAGAAATGAGGGTGGAAAGTCTCATTACTTATGTACAGGGAAATTCTGCAGTCAGCCTGACAATCTCACCTTATGTCCGATACTCCCGGGTGAAGTCTCACTTTGCTAATCAGCCACCCCAGGTTCTCACCCCATTTCTTGGCAAAATTGTAATAACTTTAAAGTGTAATGAGGTCTTGGAGTACTAGGGATACATTGTCTTATAAAATACTCTGCAAAACATTGAACGGGACACACCATTGGAGATACCTCTGAACAGAATGACAACTGGTTTTGGGTAGCCAATATTGTTAGAGATGAATATCTACGTATCTCCATAAATCTATGGATGTGTATTTAAACTATATAGTTATCACTTAAAAGTTTTACAGGCTGTCAGAGACATACAGTACAAGTTTGAGGTAGGTGTAATCTTTGTAACCAGTCTATATTAAGAAGACAAAAAAAGTCGAGATGAATGGCAGCTGCACACTGTTTCCAGCAAAGTAGACCAAGGTTTGGAAAAATCAGTGGGCCTTCAAACCGCAGCCCAAAGGACAGTAAACCCAAATACCTGCCCTCTCCAAACCACACTAGAGGATGGAACTTTCCCTTGGGATGCTTTTCCCCAGACATTCATTTTACTAGGGGAGTCAGTACTTCTGGAGAGAACCAAATCAATAGAAATACCAATTAGAAAATACGCTGAACTCTCCCACAAAGAAAACAAATAGCTTTAGTTAATTGGAGTGTGGCTGTTATGTGCATTCTCCTACTTAGTGAATGAAAATGAAAATAACGACGTATTCAGTATCAGCCAGTGGTATGTGGTTGCTTTTACTGAGTAGCTGCTCTAAGCCTCATTGAGGGCCAAAGTCAAGTGGGTTCTCAAGGTCGTCTGTGCTCTGACTGTCCAGCCCCACATCTCCCTGCACCCCTTCATACATGTGGGACATCTCCCTTCTCCCCAAAAACTTTACAGTTCCTCTGGGCCTTTTTGATCTCTGCACCTTTGGAAATAGAACTAGACTAGCCTTCCTGGCTTGTCCAAATAATAGATTTCCTTCCATGTACCTTTCAAATTCCTGCTCTTTTACCAAGTTCCCTGGATTCTGCTAGCCCCTCTTCTGAGTGGCTGGGCATGGTCTCTACCGTCTTCAAGTACAGCATTAACAGTAATAATAAAATCAATACAAACAGAGCATCCCTAATCCAAAGATCTGAAACTTGAAATGCTCCAAAATTGGAAACATGGACACCATACATGGAAAAATCCTTACCGTGAAAGTTTTTTACTTGCACAACATTACTGAAAATACTGTATAAAATTGTCTTGCAGCTCTGTGTATAAGGCCCACATAAAACAAATGAATTTTGTGTTTAGATTTTGATCTTATCTCCAACATATCTCACTATGTGTTTGTGCACAAATATTCCAAAACTTGAAAAAATACCTGAAATCTGAATCACTTCTTGTTCTAAGCGTTCTGGATAAGGGATACTCAATGTGTGGTAATAATAATGATGAGGATGACAACAGTAAGATTAAAAATAAAAGAGAACAAAACTTCTCTTAAATATGTTTTGGAAGGGCTTCACTTGTTTTATTCCCTGTAGTCATCTCTATGGCCCCGTGGTAGGGATTATTTTCTCTGTCTTACAGTTGCGGAAACTGAGGCTCAGAGGACTAAGTATCTTGCCCAAGGTCACAAGGGTTGGGATGTCAAGGCTGTACTTCGACACCTCTTTCCAGTGTGGGTGAATTAACCCCCTGGCCAGGGCGCCCCTCTCTTGAGCAGAGACTGTGTTCAGTCCATCTTAGTCTCAGCTGCAGCACCGATTTGGCACTTGGTAATTTCCCAGATAACATCTGGGTAGATAATGAGTAGTGTTCAACAGGGATAAAAAAGAACAGCTCCCCCTCAGCTCTTGGCTCTGCTGACCCTCCAACAGGCCCTCTGCTCTCCTGTGTACCAACTCAGCCCCATGAAAGCACATTCATTGTGTCCCAGGCCTGGGCTGATTTTCCTTTCATAATATTTGTCCAATGATTATGTGACCCTCAGATGAGGCAACTCTACTTCTCACTCTGCTGGTTTTTTTTTAAATTTTATTTTAATGGTACATTTTTAGATGTACATAGTGATAACATTCATCATAGAGGATTTGTACCTGTACATGACATATCTTGTTGCTTCTTTTTTTCCCATTCCCCTCCCCTCACCCCCTCCTCCCTCCCTATCTACAAAAGCTTTGTTTCCACTTTTTCCTTCCATTTCTTATTTCTCTTGCTCTCTGTTCCGTTCCCCCTCCCTTGTTCCCTTTCCCATTTGGACATTTTCTTCCCTTTCCCACTCTGCCGTTTTTAAAAAGAAAAATTAGTACAAAATTTTAGAATATGCATGCGGCTTTCAGGATTAGCCTTAATCTTTTTTTAAGCTATATTCGTCAAAGAAGATCATTTATTTCTATTTTTTTAATTTTTAAATGGAGAAATGTTAAGAATTTAGGAATGCAGACACAGATGAAATTATAATGTCTTTCCAAATGCCAACAAAAATGCTCAAAGTCTGATGAGATTCCCTGTGGCATGAGTTTGTTTTAAAAAATCCTGTAATTCGTTTTCTTGTTTTTCTTGGCAGACAGAGATATTTTAAGTAACTAACTTGGAGTTCTTCACTTCTGGTCCCACAGGCATCGCCGGGCAGGTTTCTATAGATGCCAATGGAGACCGATATGGGGACTTCTCTGTGATTGCTATGACTGACACGGAAGCAGGCACCCAGGAGGTGAGCGAAGGAGACTTATGAAAGTCTCACTGCGAGAGTGTCTGCGCTGATGTCCAGTAGGCTGTCTTCAGAATAGCCTTCAAATAAAAATGAGTGGAAAACTTGGCCCCAGCCCCGCTTGGGAGTTTTTAAGTAAGGACAACTCACTGTTGGTTGAGGGCATCAGGAAAGATGTCAGGAAATGATTCCATGTTTACACTCGGGAAAGCGTACCTTTCCGGTGGTCCAGAATCATGCCTAGTCCTCTGCTGCAGGGACATTGGGTGAAAGAGGTAAAAAGAAACTGCACGTGCCCTTACATTTAGGGATTTTTTTTTCCTGGTGGTTGGTTATAAACCCTACATGTGGTGATGTTTTAAAAGACAGTGTGGTTTTAGGATAGCATCATGCAGAGAAAAGAGGGCCTGGATGCTGAGTCTCTGATGCTTACAGGGGTGAACTCTGCTTTGGTTTTCTCAGTTGTACATGGAATTCATACTACCTTCCCTGGTGATCGCACATGACTATTGAGGAGCAGATAACATGAGACCTAGAAAGTACTATACAGCCTTTAAGTGATACATATGTAGATAAGAATTATGCAAATATTCAATATTTTAGCAAATAATGTCACTTCCTCCATGTTTCCTTGATGCCTCATGCCCAGGGTCCTTGGTCCTGTCACCTTTTATGGTCGTGGAATATGGGACTTGGTGTTTTCCTCTCTGTTCGGCTCTGGCTGAGCTTTGTGGAAGGGGCCAAGGCAGCAGGAGCACCTGAGCCCTTCACCCAATGATTTTTTACCCTTTCAAAAGTCTGGGTCTCATCTGTAGTCCAGTTTCCCCCATAGAAGAAGTGGGAAGTAATAGTGCACTGTAAGGTTGCAGGCATGAAGGTGTTTGAGGCACTGGGTTAGTGCTCAGCATGTGTCAGTGATTATTATTATTATTATTATTATTATTTTGTGTTTTTGAAACAGAGTCTTGCTATGCAGTTCAGGCTGGCCTTGAACTCAAGGCTGTACTCCTGCCTCAGCCTTCCAAGTATAACAGGTGTGTGCCACAGTGCCCGGCAATAATTATTATATTTTATAAGGATCTTGTATTAGTCAGTATTCTCTAGAGAAACAGATACAATGGTAGATATATGAATATTTGAGAGCTTACAAATTGGCTTCCTTGCGCGTCTTACAAGTCAGGCGTGGAAGCGTGCAGAGGGTCCATCTGCATGCTGGAGATCTGGAGGGCCCAGCCAAAGGTCTGGAGGTCCGAAGGATCCAGGTGAAGGTCTGGAGGTCCAAAGGGTCCAGGTGAAGGTCTGGAGGTCTGGAGGGTCCAGGCGAAGGTCTGGAGGCCCGGAGGGCCCAGCCAAAGGTCTGGAGGTCCGAAGGGCCCAGCCAAAGGTCTGGAGGTCTGAAGGGTCCAGGAGAAGGTCTGGAGGTCCGGAGGGTCCAGGCGAAGGTCTGGAGGTCCGGAGGGTCCAGGCGAAGGTCCGGAGGTCCGAAGGGTCCAGGCGAAGGTCCGGAGGTCCGAAGGGTCCAGGCGAAGGTCCGGAGGTCCAAAGGGTCCAGGTGAAGGTCTGGAGGTCCTGAGGGCCCAGCCGAAGGATTCTCTGGCCTTCCCCCGAAAAGGGAGGCTGATGCAGCCAGCCATCCAGTTTCCTCAGGCCCCCAAGGCAGCCTGTTTGGGTCAGGCTCATTTGGGGGAGCGGCCAAGCCAGCCTGTGATCTCCGTGGCTCCTTTGGGAGCAGATAACTTTGACCTTTCCTTTTGTAACTTTGTTTTTTGCCTTTCTGTAGGTTATTGGCGATTACTTTGGGAAAGAAGGTCGTTTTGAAATGCGGCCAAATGTCAAATATCCTTGGGGCCCTTTGAAACTGCGGATAGATGAGACAAGAATTGTGGAGCACACCAGCAGCTCTCCATGCCAATCGTGTAAGCCCAGAGACTTAATTTGCTGAGTGTTCCCTTGTCCTGTGTGAAGTTTACGGGTGCGTTGTCTAGGAGCTCTTGCTCTAGAAGTTCTGGTCTCTTTTGCTTTTCTTTTTGGGTGCTGGGTATTGAACTCAGGACCTTTCGCTCACCCCGCAAGTGCTCTACCACTGAGCTAAACCCCCAACCTCTTTCTTTCTTTCTTCCTTTCTTTCCTTTCTCTCTCTCCTGCAGCAAAACACATGGGAACTGTTCACAAACTGGCTTCTGCTTTTCTTAGGGGCTTCCAGTCTTTCTTCCACTCAGTTCTTCTCTTCTAAAGTGAAAGAACCCTTTTCTCTACTGTTATATCTCTTGCTATAATCTCTTAGTTATTTGAGGTTTCCATTTTAGGGAAAATCAAATGAACGATTACATACACTGCTCATGTATTCATCTCTTGTAAGAAGTCTCATTCTGATTTTTAAACTTTGTAGTTATCCTCCGAATACTCAGGTTCAAAACACATGAAAATTTACAAATTGGTAAATAAATGGATTATTTATGAACAACCTCTATACATAAACAGAGAAGTAAGAGGGTGTTCTTATAACTAGTTTATAAATAGGAAATTTTTAGAAATCATTACTTCAGAGGGACTTTTTGTGAGCTGGTGAGGAAGAGCTAAGTGAATATGGATTTTTTAGGCTAGTTGGTCATTTTAGGTGTACATACATGTGCTCATTTTGTTTTGGGACCATCTTTCAAATTGTGAAGTATTGACGTTCATGCAATAATTATAGGGAGGGACGAAGGAGGGTGTATGTTGAGAACATAGTTGTTGGGCCTGGATTTGAAATTCCATCCTGTCTTTGGCTGGTTTTGTGACTCTGGGAGATTTCCTTCAACTATTTAAGCATGAGTTTCCCTATATATAAAATAAAAGAAACGTACCCACTCTGTAAACTCTGATTTGTGGAATAAATGAGTTAATGCATTGAAGGCCGTATACTAAACTTGTTGTATACAAAGCTAGCTATTTGTCATTTTTATATAACTGGGACACTCCACAAAATTGTTTCAAATTGTTATTCCCATTTTCAGAAAGCTATATAGGACATTTTGACATGGAACTCTGGCTTTGGTGAGAGAACATCTAAAAACAGAATATTGACCCAATGAGTTTTTCACCAAATCTTCTAGCACTTGGAAGTGTCACCATCCATTTGTGAAAATTAGAAGTGCTGGGTCAACTCGACAGTCCATTCAGTTGTCTTCTTTGATTATAAACTCAAAAGACTGTGGATATATCCAAAATCTTTGGTTTCCAGTTTTCCTCACGTCCCTCTACAATCTGTTTCTACTCCTGCTCTGCTCACTTTCTTAGAGTGCTGTATTTATCTAGTTCTATGGCATTTCAGCTTTTCTTAAGCTTCGCACTAGGAATTGGGGGGTGCAAGAGGGAGAAAAAGAAATCTAAGATGTCCTTAAAAAAAAGCAAACTTTCCTTCCTGTGGGTGATTGAGAGATGCCTTCCAACACACGAAATATGAGGCATTTCCACTTATTTCCCAAAATGAACCCTGAATATCTGTTTCTTTTTTAAGCAGGTGGCCTAGAAGAATCGGCAGTGACAGGAATTGTGGTGGGGGCCTTCCTAGGAGCTGGCTTGCTAATGGCCTTCTACTTTTTCAGGTGGGGATCATTTATACAGTTAAAATACCCTCTCCTTTTCTGTTCTGGTTGCTTGTCTTTGCACAATGGTCTTTGTCATTTGCTCACATCTCTTAACCAAGAAGCAAGGCAGTCGGTTGGAAGACCTAAGCCATTCTTTTGTGTGACCTCAGGTTTGTTGGTCAAGGGGTTCACCCAGTGGATATGGGGATTGTGGGTTTCTACTGTACAACCCGTGGCCCAGAGAGCTGAGAAGGACAGTATAGAAGATTGTCCCCTGTTTTCAGGCTGATCTGTGCTTTGTATCTGGAGAACTTGCTTGCTTAGTTAGCACTGCAGCTAAGCGCCAAGGCTGAAAATTGTAATATGTACGTGTGTTCAAGGTTCTGATTGTTACGTACCGCGAGGGTGGTCCATTCTTTTGTAATGTTTGCTGGTTGAGTTTGTGGCTTATTTGCAAGTCATCAGACTCAGGATTTCTACATTTTTGCATGGAATGTAACTCTGGGTGTATGTGATCCTTTGTGGGAACAATCGTATTCCTGTTCCTTTGGTCACAGTACACTTCATCTGATCTTTATCAAGGGCATATCCTGGGAGTCAGGCAGAGCTTCTGGGGCAGAATAGAAAAGAATTAACCCAAAGGCACCCAGGGAAGAAGGGAAAGGCTTGTTCTTTGGCATTTCAGAAAGCATGCCAATTTTCCTCCTTGAATAAGGACATAATGCCTTGGGGCACCCTACTTTAATCTCTGACCAGGGTTTCATATTCTGTCACTTCTCATTTATCAAACTAAACCCAGATGTCCCTTGAGGGCACGCTTTGTAAGAGAAGCCATAGTATTTTGTAGCCAATTGAGGTTTTATTACTACATTCACTTTCCCTTTACCCAGGAAGAAATACAGAATAACCATTGAGAGGAGAAGCCAGCAGGAAGAAAGTGATGTTGGAAAACATCGGGAGTTACGGGAAGATTCCATCAGATCCCATTTTTCCGTGGCTTAAAAGAAGACTTTTTTTTTTCCTGCTTGAGATTCCTTAAGGAGATAGATGGAATAAAAGTCATCAGTGGAACAGAAGGGGTGTTATTGAAGAATTCACTCTTTAAAGCAGTTAGTCGTTCCATTTTACTATTTCTTTAGAAGCTCAGGAACTCTTATTAATCACCATCTGCCTCCCAGCCTTTCATCTCATGACAAAGAAATACAGGCTATAATGTTATTGTGTTCAATGTTTGTAGTGCTTGAGGGTATATAATTAGATTTATGCTTAAAAAAACTGTTGTCTCCATATCTTTGTGGCTTTGGGGGGCATTTCATGCAAGGATATAAAAATGTGGTTTTCTCAAATGAAATGTTTTGTAGTTAGAATAAAATCATTTTTACAAGTAGAATATTCTTGGAAAGAGTTTAACACCCAATAAGAAGAAAATGTTAAGAAAAATCTCAGCGTTGGAAATTCAGCATCGTTCTCTGAAGCTGGTGGGCAGGTTTGTGGTTGGCAGGCGAGAATTCTACCACCGAACCACCCATGCGCCGATAGGTTTGTGGTTGGGAAGTGCTCTGTCCAACGTCTGCACTCAGGTCTGACTTCGTATCTCAAGAAAGGGTCCTCCCTGTCCCAGCGTCTCATAAAAATGACTCTGGAAAGTTGTAAATATTAGTGAGGGAGGAGGATTTATATAAGAAAAGCAAGTCTGAAATGTTTTTGTTTTTGATGTAAAAAGAAGCCCTATTTCACACTAACATTTTACTTTTAATTATTTTAACCTATTTTGGTAATAGAAAATGTGTCTATTTTTTCATTTTGGAGATTAAAATTCACTTATATTTTACAAGCACAGATAAAATGTACAACAAACGAATAATGATGAAGATGCTTCTCTTTTTCTCCTTGTCTCCCTCTTCCCCTTGACTACAGCCAAATACCAATTGCTGCTTTAATTACAGAGATGTATAAATGTGTTCAGATTACACACTTTATAGGATTACAGGAATTTAAACGGTTTTTGCATTTTTAACTGTTTTAAATGCAAATCATTTTAGGTTCCTAACCCTTCCAATTCTGGTCAAATGATGAGTCTCAAGATGTGGGATGAAGTTATTAGAATTATACAGAGTTTTATGAAGGGAACCAGCTCCTTTCCCTCAAGAACAACTTAATAGAGAGTGAGAATTTGACAGTAGGCACAGAAATGACACATTAAAAAATGCATATACGATGTTCACCAGAATTCACAGTGATGATTTTGGTTAAAAGAGGGAATCTAAATTTCTACTATATCCTCTTTCGTTTGACTCCACAGAACTTTGTAGGGTCCCACCAGTTGGCAGTGTTAACAGCGGGTTTGGCGAGGGTGTGAGGGATTTGGGTAAAGCTGGACAAGTGTTTCCTGGATGTCTACTCCGAATCCAGTACTGTGCACAGAGTTTAAACTCAGGTTATCCCTTTTGCTTATCATTTATGGGAAAAATAGTCAAGGAAGGTTGGGAGTCTGTCCCTGAGTGTATCATTTTGTGTTATGTCATGAGGGGCTCTCCTCAGTAATATCTTCAGCAATAAACTAGCTTTAAAATCCATCCTCATATCTTAAAAAGTCATAAATAGGGAAGAAGACAAGGATGTCTGAGCAATTCCTTGGCAGTGATGGCGGTCATAGTTCACACAGTAGCTGTGGCGGTGAGTTGAGTGAACACAGCCTGTTCTGGCTATGGCCTGCTTGCCTCCCTAGAGGGGACTGCGTTGGTTACTCCTGCTTCAGCCCCAGTGAACAAATGATTTGTATGTGAGCTTTGTTTCTTGCCTGTTAGAAAGTGGAATGCAGGACTCTGGGAGGGCCCGGTAAAACAATTAGCTGTGATCAACAGAAACAACTACCTGGTGGTTCACCATTCTGTTTGCAAAGGAGAACTAGGCTGAACTCAGAAAAAGAAGGGAAAAAGGAGAAAAGGAAGGCAAATTCCAGAAACCCTAGTGTAGGAGAGAGTTTCAGAAGTAAAATCCAGGAAGGCAAAGTATTTGATGGCTTGGGACTCCCCCGAATGAAAAAACAATGGGAAGAATTGCTTCCCTCTTAATTGTGTGAATCAGAGAACTTATTTCCCTCTCATTTTAATTTTTCTACAAAGCTTTCTATATATTTTAGAGATATGGACTCTCTATTATCTTGTGTTGATAAAAAATTTCATTTAAAGCCTATGTGCTTTTTATGGGGGAAAAACACTTTTCCTAGCTCTATTCTTTGGTTATAAACATTTCTGACCTTTCTAGAATTTACATGGTAGCCCATTAATGCTAACATTTTTAGAGAAAATATCTTTTATTTCTACTTTACTTTGGATAGAGAAATAGTTATAAATTTAATATTATATCCCTAGATAAGATTTTAAAGTAAGACAGTATTTAGTCCTTAAAAATGGCAGGACAAATCATGAGGTTTTTGGTATGTGGATGTTATTTTCTTCTAATTTAAAAGCAATTTATAGTATTCTTAAGATTGGTTGTTTGTTTACATTTTTTCTGTCTTTTTTTTCCCCTTGAAATCTTTATATGGGTTATTAATACTCTGTTGAGTTTTGAAAACTCCATTAAGCTGGGAAACCGTTGCTAGAAATGTAGATGTTTGCCTGAGGTTGACCTGGATTAAGATCTGAGGATCGTATTTTCAGATTTAAATTCTTAGGGGTTGGGGATTGAGCTCAGTGGTAGAGTGGTGGCTTAGTAAGTGCAAGGCCCTGAGTTAGACCCCCAGGACTCCCTCACCCCCCAAAACGATTTAAGTTCTTAATTGCTAAGCAACATCTCTGACAACCGTCCGTTCATGCTCTTCCAGTAGCCACATAGGAGGTTAAAGAGGGCGTTAGTTCTTAAATCATGCTGTAACTTTTCACCCTGAAAGCCGGGAAGTTCAGATTTCAAAGGAGATATTTTATCAGTCATTTCTCATTTGGTTAGACATAGGCTCACACTGATAGAGGTCAAAATGAGCACATACTTTTTGGTTGGAAATAAGTATAGGATTTATTACTGTCTCAGATCTTTTGGGGGGCGTGCCCCAATAAAATCTTTTCCCACATGATAATTGCTATCTGGAAAGACCTCTCCCCACCATGTAACCACAGGCTTTATGATGAATCCCCTGTAAACACTGAATTTCTCTGAAGAACCATCAACTTGTCTTTTTCTGTACCACAGTCATGATTCTTCAAGCCTTATAGTTCTTTACATTTGAGAAGCCATATTTAATGGAGGGAGAGGAAAAACACGAGGAAAGAGAGCAAACACCTCCTTTTCTCCTTGCCCTGAAGTTCAGACTTTTGCTTTGGGACACCACGTCGCTTCTCTCTAGTCACAGGTGTCCGAGATCATTTACTTACTCAAGGCACATGTGTCTTCTTTGTTCTTAATTTACCACTTTTCTTCTGGTTGGAACCGGTTTTGAGGGCGGTGAAAATCCAGGCCGGTGAAAATCAGACAGACGGCGATGGATTGGAAGTAAGTCCCAGTGGCCCTGTCACCTTCTCGTAAATGAACATACGCTGGCTGTTTGTTGATGTCTCTTTCGGAGACCCACCAGAATATTACGCCCTGGTATTCAGGGAGTGTTTGTAAACTAGAAGGAGCAAGTGCCTATGCTTCTTGGGACACAAAGAATTCACATCCCAAATGGATACAGTCATAAAGGCAAATGCCAACCAACATTAGGCCCCTCGATCTATGTGTCACGGGTTTTGTTTAGTCACACCCTGTGGTTCAGGGCTTCCTAGGGAACTGGTAATGAGGTGAATTTCTTGTTCAGTGGAAAAAAATGAAACTGTCTAAAAACACAGGATATGTTTTAGGGGCAGTATGGAAGCAGTAAGGATGAAATGGTGGTGTTCAGAGGGACCCATTTTTTTTTTTAGTTGGTCTTTAGAACCAAATGATAATAGTCATAATTTAGTTCCTCTTCAATATCGAGGCTCAGCAAGAGGCATGGGACATGTGCAGCAAGAAGGGTCTTTTGATCCTCCAAAGAAATGGGTAAGGGTATCTTTTCAGGCTGCCACTGTCTTCTACTCTTTCTTCACCCTCCTTGCTCACCCAGTCTCGCCATTTTAACTCCCAAAGGTGTGCCAGCATCTTACCGTACAGGCGGAAACTTGTGAGTAGGTCTCCACACTTTCTCAGAGGGAAAAGAGATAAAAATAGTGATGGTTATAAGAAAGAGGCTGATTTTAATCAGAGCCCTTACACTAACTCGACCACACATACCCTAGGGACAGTTCGAACCTGTGATGTGTGTCTCCTCCAACAAGTCTGGCTTTGGTTTTAGGCATGCAGATTTCACAAATGTCTCTTGCAGGCATACCCCACAGCTAGAGCGCAGGATTAAAGTAACTTTCAAAAGGTGCTGGGTTGGAGTTTGTTCAAATTTCTCATTAACCACTAATATTAATTCATACCAAAGGCAAAGCATTCTAAACCACCTAATGTTGTTGATGTTCATGTTTTAGGCTACTTCAAATACAATGAAAGGTTTCATTGGGAGCTGAGACTCAGAAGTAAAAATCCATATGTTATAATAACTCTTTGATGTGTCAGGTGTGGGATGATTCTTCACGGAGAGTTCTGAAGAAGTAGAATAAAGAGTTAGCAAAATATTGCATTACTGTGATTCAAAAGTTTAAAGACCTAAATTTTCATGTATAAGGAACAAAGGGCCACTTACCAAATGTAAATCATAACATAAGGTACCAGTTTGTGATTGTTGGTATTACAACAATAATTATTAGTGGACAAAGACAACTAAGAAAGGGGAGAATGTGGATTTCAAAATAGGTTGTCTTATTTATTGTTCAATGTCAAGATCTGAAAGTGTTCAATGCCATATATCTTACAAGACAGCAATGAAATGCCCCTTACCAGCACCAAGAGGCTGATTATTTGTGGGCCTTTGTGTTGGGTCCTGGGAATTCGGGCTTTGTTCTCTGTGGGTAACTGAAACCAAGAGGACATGGGATAGACGTTGTGGAGGATACATTCTGTATGCTTATCTTCTGGGCCATATTATTCATTGTTAATTTAAATATAGAACTACCAAACAATACAAACTTACCATAAGTCTGGTAGAAAAGTAAATGTAAAAGCTGCACAAACTACATGCAATTTATCATTCTAATGTAAGTAGAACTATCTGCATATAATGTGATTTAATTTATTGTTGTTTTGTGTAGAAATTAAGAATTAATGACTGTGGATATAACACCTGTTTTATATAATATATTTTATTTCTGGTGCAAACTGGTCATTTAAAATATCTACTTTATTTGGTGTTTGGATATAAATGTGTTTGTGTTCTTGTAAATGTTTCTATTAAGCAAGAATGCCACATACTCTACGTATAACAATGTGTTCTCATTAAAAAATACATCCCACAGAAATCTTTTCATGTTTATAATTTAAGCTATATGTACTCCCCATATTCACATTCTTTGAGGGCTTTCTCGTAGGGTTAATTGAAGTAAAAGGTCAATTAGTGGAAATGATGGATTATAATGTTTGAATGATACCCCTGAAAGGACTCAAGAATTTCTGCCTGGCAAACACAGAATTAAGAAAATAACATATTATTGAAATAAGGGAAAACTTTGAGTTGGCAGGTGATGGAATAAATCTTTGTGAGTAATAACCACTCTCTTGAGTCTCTACACTTTGAGAATACTGTTGGGCCTCATTGACTTGTGTTATTATGTCCCTTGCCCACTTCGAAGAGATCCTAAGACCATTTTGTCGCTCTCGGCACTGCCGGGGTTCCAGAATGTTAAGCAGAGGGACCAGCTTCCTGCATCTGCTGTTGTCTCTGGGCTGTAAACGGCTTTTTCCTCTCTGTCAAGTTACTCACGATACGTGCGCAGTGATTCACGCGATGGAGCAGTGCTCCCCTGATCGCAGTTGCTACCGGTGAAGTCCCCGGACTACACCGCAGATGCCCGTCACACTGGTGCCCACGCGAGGAGATCCGGCAGCAGGGTGCTGTTTGAGGGTGAGGGATGGTGTGGGAGAGGATGGCAGCAGTAAAGGGTGGAGTCAGGAAACCCCCTCCAGGAGATATCCCCATTACTGTCCCATACCCCCTCTGGGGCTGAGGCCTCCTGGGCTCCTTCCGTCCATCCCTACCACCCCGCTTCCCTCTGGTCTTCAAGTATATCCCGAATCTCACGGGCCATTGAGGCCGGGACTCATAACGGTGATGCCTCCTGAGCTCCATCCCATGCATGAGCCCTGTTGGTGCTCCAAACATGGATTTCTGATGTTGGCTTACGTAGCAATTACTAATATGAGTGTCTTTTCAAAAGGCAATTTAATCAACCAGTATTAGCATAGAACTAGCGCCAAGAAGAAGAATTCCTTGGGCAGGCCTTGGGCCGCTCTCACTGCTGAAGCTCTTGAGGAGTGGCGGGGAAGAAGAGGAACGGCGAGGGTGCCCGGGGAAGGCTGTGCTGTCTGCTTCGTGTCAGCATGCCATTCGCTCCTCGTGCTAGTTGTCGTTTTTATTTTATAGATGGGGACATTTTGGAGCCAGACTCTTGGGGCTTGTAGTCTGGTTCTCATCCTTGTAGCTGCGTGAAAATGAGGATAACACTAGTCCTCGCTGGGTGCTGTGAGGACTTCGGACTTAGAATCCTGTCTGGCATTCAGTAGAATTATTAGCATACTTTCCCGTCTCATCGGACAGGTACAAACCCATAGTTGGTAGTTTCTGAGGCCTTTCAAGAGTCCCTACTGTCGAAAGCCAGGCTCCCTGCCCCCTGCTCCCTTGACTTATTTCTTCACAATTTCTCTAGGTGAGAATTAGCCTTGGTCTGTTGGAGAATGATATGAAAGACAAGAGGTCCCCTTTCTGTGTGCAGATCCCCTGGGAAAGGTCTGGACAAGGACTAAGAGGGGGGCAATGAAGGCCACAGGATCTCAGAGAAGTGTCATTCCAATTTGAGTTTTCTTCTTCAAGTGGAGGGCAGCTTTGGACTGGTGGGTCACTGCCTTCTACCTCCTGTGTTCTCCAACTGGGAGAGACGGCCCTGAAGAGTGTTCCCCAGATTCTGCCCACTGGGCAGCTGTGGTTGTTTAGAGCGGAACTGCTGCGCCCCCACCCCGACTGCCCTCAGCCCAGGCCTTCCCTGAGCGCGCAGGCATTCTGTCCCGAACACAACGGCAGGGCCTCGTTAAGGGGGACAGTTCCCAGTGTAGGCAAAAGGGATTTTTATTTCCCCTGCTACTACAATGGGTGAGGAGGGACCGGGTTTCACCAGACGGGTGGAGAATGCCACATCAGAGTAACCTCTCTGGAACCAAAGCCACATGACTCCTGGCACTCCTGGAGGCCTTCTCCTCCCGGGCCCAGCAGCCCAAGAGACCAGGACAGAGATGACATTGCTCTTCCAGCAGGGCCCTTCAGCATGAGGCTGCATTCTCCCAGCCCTGCCACCCTTCCAGTCTCTCCCCGGGTGCATAGACCACTCTGTGGAGTGCTTACGGGGGACCAGCTGTGTGGGAAGAGACCCATGTCCCCGAGAAGGACTGTCTTGGGTGGTAGGGTATTTAATGCTTTCAGGCAAAAGTCCAGCAAGAGACACGACCTAAACAGAACTTGCCACCTAGTGTCTTAACTATATACTACTCCACTTTTTTTGGACTATTCTCCACATTCAGAAGGAAAACGATGGTCAGAGTGTGTGCCATCTCAATTTGATAATACTAACTATTGAGACTTCTGCGGGCCGAGATCAGGCTAAGCACCTTAAATGTGTTCATTGATTTAACTCTCAAAACAGTCTTATGAGGTAGAACTAAGGTTTTCCTCTTCACCTTGGAGGTGGGTAAACTGAGGTACAGAGATGTTAAATAACTTGCCCAAGGACTCGGAGCTGCTAAGTGGTAAAGTGGTCATTTAAAGTCGTATTGCTCTTTGTCAATAAAGAACATCTCTTGATGGTACTGAAATGAGTTTTGTCCAGAAAGGTCATAAATTATAGAGATAATTTTTTTTGTATCATTACAGTTATCTAATTGTAATCACAGTTATAGTCACTGTGAAATCTAACTACATTCTATTTCAGTACTACTCTTGACATTTGAAAGCTTCATTTTCTTAAGAGCCGAAAGTCAAAATAAGAGCTCCAGAATCCCAAAGCTTACCTGCTACACAAGAGCAATTTTATAAATTAAAACCTATCATGAAAATAAAAATTTAATATTCTCTTAGTGAGAATCAGCAGCACAACAAATATAAACTCTTCAGTCAGGTTTGGCTTAACTTTCTCTGTACAGTAAGAGGTTTAGCGTAAGCTCCCGGAAAACGAAAATTTTTTATTGCTGCAATAATTTTCTACTATGCAAAAGATGTCAAAGATAAAAATTGAAAACATAAAGTTATGCTGCTGGCTGTAGACGGTACCTATACCAAACTGCCTGATAATGGACAGTGGTCACTTTCCATTTTCTCTCTTCTTTTCTATCACTTTCCATATGCAACCAGACTCCCATCCTTTTCTCTGTCTGCGTTTTTACTGCCACTAAACAAGATGTTCATCAGCTTCCCCCCAAATAAGCAGGAAGCAACCTCCCAAATCTTTTTTACTTATTTCTCATACAACTGCTGTATCAGTCTTCAAGTTGCTAGATGCAACTTGATAAAGTTATTCGCCTGCTCAGTAAACTTTAATGACTCCCATTCCCTAGGAGTCAGATTCCATACTCTGTGCCTGGTGTTCACAGGCCCAGTACACTTGCCGGCTTTTATTCACTGTTTTAATCAGCTAATCGTGCTGAACCTGACTTACTCAGATTGCTTTCTTTCTCACCCACAAGACATTCCCTGTACTGTCTTCTCATTCCCAGTGTTCTTCCTGTCTGGAAAACCCTTTGCCTTCTAATCAATTCCATCCTTCATCTGCACTCTGAATCCTAGTTCCTCTGTAATCTTCCCTGTTTGGCTTAACCTCGAGTGAGCTCTGCCTTATTTGTGGGCATTTATTATCCCAAGGTTTATGAATGGGTGGGCTGTGGATGTGTTTTACTGGGTAATTACTGTTTAGAAAAAAGTGGAGTTAGAATGTCTTTGGATGGGGCAAAGGCTCTTCAATTTGACCAAATCCCTATACTTCCCATATTCTCACACCCATTTTTTTTCACTAATTTATTTTAGGACCTTGGGCCTTGTAAATGCTGAGTATACATCTAATTGGGCAAACACGCAGGGCTTTGTGCCATCTCTCTTGTTGTCACCTTATTTGTCCTTTTAATGTCACAGCCTCCCAGCTGCTGGTTGCCAAAGAATTCTCTGACACTGTAGATTTGTTTCTCTCCCTCCAGTTTCTCTGTCAAGTACTGGTTGTGAAACAAAGTATTTCCTACACTTGGAGAACTGTTACTCGAGAAACTCCATTGGGTTTTTGTAATGTCAATATTCAATAGTCGCTTCATAATGTCTCTGCTTTGTGAAATCAGATTCTCTTAAAACTGGGGTTTTCTTCAATGGTCTGCCATCAGAAGAGCTCTGGAGTTCCAGTCCCTGCCCTTCTCTGTGTACCAGCTGGGTGGACGCCACAACCCACAGGACCTTTTGGGGCCTCACTTTTCTCCTTTGTACAATCAGGGGGATAATCACTACTTAGTAGAGTTTTAAAGTGGTGTCTGATATGTGCCGGAAGCTCAGTAAATGGAAGCCATTAATACTTGCGCGAAGTACACTTTAAGTGGCCCTCAATTTTTTTGGGCTTTTGATGTCAAGAGTAGCCTGTAACTGAGGCTGTGGGGTCTTATTAGCATGTGACCTCAGAGCAGATGCCATAATCATTCTTATCCTTACTGCGCAACCAAGGACACTAGGCAGATGTAGGCTCGCGGGTGTGGGGCCTGGCTCAGGGCTCAAGTGTGAGGCCCGGGTCTGCTCCCACACACTGTGTCTCACACAGTCCTCTCTGTGGCCCTGCCAGGCAGACACTGTGCTCAACTCTGAGACAGCATGGTTAGACAACTTAGCCTGTCACTCAACCAGAAAATGACAGTCGGGGTATGATCTTGGGGAATCTGGCCACAGTGCCCTTTTGCTTTGAAATATGCACCTTTGCATTTATTCTGTATCTAAATGACTGAGAGAAACCTGATTCTTTCGAGGGCCACAGAGAGCCTGTGTCCCAACCCAGATTCTGAAAAGTTTATCTCTAGCCTCCTTTGACAAATCTTGCACATTCTGATGATAGCTGAGTGATTAACAGACCAAAACTATTGGCAAAACAAACATCCCAGATCACTGGTCTTTCCTCGGAAACTTTTCTCAAAATGCTGAACTTTAAACTATAATTATAAGCAGCTTCTACAGTGGAACAGATCATGACTTATCAGCTTATTTAAATAGCAGCAATAATGACAGTGATAACAATATGCCAAGTGACTAGAGATATTTACTTGTTGGATCCTTCCAAACTATGACACTGACATTTTTTTTTTTTCCTCCTTGGTTTAAGCCTTTTCTAAACTTAGTTGCTTTGACGTAGGGGAAACAAAACAAAACAAAACAAAAACCCTGGATTCTAAATCTTGTAAATCCTGCATATTAGTATGGTTGTTTTTTGCCTTTTAGTCTCATCTTTACTCATCCACGATCCTGTATCTTCTTATTTAAGTAAGCCTTTAGTTATTTTTAGATTTTATTTAGGAATTAACCAACATTCTCTATTTCCTCTCCATCATATAAAAGAAATCAGACCCACTGGTGATGTGTTGGAGTTGGCTTATGAGAACAGATGATTAAATTTTCAAGAATTTTGTGAGCTGGTTGGTGAACAGCCTTTCTTTAAAAAGCAAAATTATATAAACTTACAACTAAATAAATCTTACAAGAAACAATGGTAGCAAAAACCCAAAACACATCGCTTGTTAATTATTCAATTACATTTTCCTATTCCCTATGTGGTTGAGGTTATATTTATCCCTCTATTTGTGCAGTAGAAATACTATATAATGGTGGACTGCTTTGTATCTCTTCCCAGTTCCGCATTCAGTGAGATTACATTGGTAGTTTGGGATTGCCCAGAGTACAAATATTTATGCC
>PVJO010006437.1:0-89352 GCA_004026905.1 Hystrix cristata
GGGAAGTGGTAGAACCTTTAGGAGGTGGGGCCTCAGGGAGGAAGTTAGATCAGTGTGGGTATGCCCTTGTAGGGGATATTGAGACACTGTTCCCTTCTTCTCTTTTCCTTCACCTCCTGATTGCCATGAAGTCAGTGGCTTCCTTCCCCACTGTGCTCCCACCATGATATACTGACTTGCCACAGGACACAAAAGAATGGGCCACTGGACCATACACCAAAATCTCTGAAACTTGAGCCAGAATACACCTTTCCTCTTTTTAAGTTGATTATCTTAGGTATTTTGTCACAGTAAAGGAAAACTATCATACTTGTCATTCATAGCAACATGGATGGACCTGGAGACACTGCATTAAGTGAAATAAGACAGGTGCAGAAAGACAAGTAACGCATTTTCACTGATAGGTAGAAGCTAAAAAAGTCAGTCTTATAGAAGTTGAGAGTCAAATAGTAGTTACCAAAGGCTGGGTTGAGTTGAGGGAGGGGAAATATTGGTACATGGGTAGGAAGTTACTGTTAGATAGGAAAAATAAATTCTGATGTTCTATTACATGGAAGAGTGGCTATAGATAATGATAATGTACTGTATACTTTTAAGAAGCTAGAAGAGAAGATTTTGAATGTTCTCACCAGGAGGAAATGGTAAATATCAGGAGAGATAGACATACTTACATTGAATATTATACAATGTATATATGTAGCAAAACACCAAGTGGTACCCCATGATTATGTACAACTATAATTTGTCAATTAAAAAGAAAACTAAGTGAAACTTTGAGAAGAAAAGATCTAGTGGTTGTCATCCACCCAAGCAACCTTCTCGTGCAGTTGTAATGCAGAAGACTGAAAAAGGAGCTTGGCACAGTTGGGAAGTTGCTACAAAAGGCAGGCTTCCTGAGTTCTAAAAACTGCATAGTTCTAAAAACTGCATCCTGAGTGGCATTTGCTTCGGAAGATCCCCAAGGGTCTCAGTTCAGCTCTCCTCTGATCAGGTTGAAATCTCATCTAGACTGCAACCAGGAACTCATTTCTCTGAGGCAGACTCACGTGAAACCCAGCCTGGTGCATAAGCTGTAATTCCAAAGCATTCATTTACAGAGAGAAATACAACGAGTTTACTCAGCACATCCTCTGCCACAGAGAAGGCCACATAGGAAGCCAAAGTATAACCAAAAGTTTGTTGATTACAAATAAAACTGAAAAAAATGAGTTTAACTAACCTCAAATGTGGCAGCCGTGATGAGCCTGGCCAGGACCCAGGGCCTCTGACTTTTCATGCAGCTGCTGAATGCGTCCACACAGTCACAGGAGAAAGGATGCTCTTTGATTGTCCAAGCTTTCAGCTTGCGTGGGCTGCACTGAATAAGGAGGTATCTTGGGCTGCGTCTAGAGTATATAATATAGTTAATGTATATAAGTAGCAAAACATCCTTTTTATATTTTAATTTAATAAATTATTTACATAAGCCCATTTAGTAATTAAATAAGAAAACTTACATGTCTGCTTAATAACAATAAGCACCTGTCTTCATAGACACACACATGTGTAGGTAGGTTGAAGTACTATTATCAGGAATTGCTGTGCTGTACTCTCTATATCTCACAAGCACATGTGACGTCTGATACATGTGGGTTTCCAGTCCACTGAATGTGTGTGGTGGTCACAGGAAGCAGAGTTAGCCCTGCACCGTGCCCATCCCTAGAGGCCTAGAGGCCTACAGGCTTCTGTTGTCACATGTGCAGTCCATGCCCAAGCACCATGCACAGAGTCATGAAAAATATCGCTACCACAGGAGGGGAATGGGATTTAAAAAAAGACATTGGGATGTGTTGGGTACTGTAGCAATCTCTCACAAGGAACATGATCACTATGTGCCTCAAACATGTACAAAATAAAGGGGGGAGAGAAGTCTAAGAAATGGAGGGAAGGGTAGGGAATAAAAAAAGAATTAAGATATGTATGTGCACCACTTCCCTGTGATGAATGTAATAATGATAATGTACTAATATACAACACATGTAATGTATAGTAATGTACTGCAAATGTGTACTCACAGAAAAAAAGTCTCTAACAATCATACAATAATGTTAAAAGTTTCCAGTCTTCTATGGCTGCATTACTAGCCGTCTGGGACTTCATGTGGCCTGTAGGCTACAGTTTGGACACACCTGCACTAGAGACTAGGCAAAATCACATTTCTTTAGTGAAAGGCTTTTGTCCCAAATCTAAAGCTTTTATCCCATCGATTTGCTTAAACCAATCTGAGTTGGGTTTTCTGTCCCTTGCAATCCACCAAAGATCCAGTTCACACTGAGACTATATCCAAACATGGTCCCTACAAAACAATGGCTGTTCCACAGAGGAGACCGAAACTCCTGAAGTGGGGAAGGCACTCTGAGAGGGCAAGGCAGAGGGGACCCGAGCTTGTACCTGTGCATCCCTAGAGGCCTGGAGGGTGTCCCAGCTGTGGGGACTCGGGGGTGGTTGGCATCTTCATCTCACAGCCCTCTGTGTGGCTGTGGTACCCTCTGCAGGTGTCTCTCTGGTTATGGCACAGCAAAGCCTTCCTGAAACAGTCTGAAGCTCCCTCCAAATCCTCAAAGCTGCAGGACCAGGGGGATTTTATTAGACATGTTTATTCTGTAATCCAGCATCTCACAAGACATTCAGGAGTTCCTTTTAAGCTGCTTCTCCCTCGCAGGCAGAATACGCATGTTGCTTCTCAGACATTAAAAATAAGATGAAAAGATCCCTGTTGCTCTGGTCCAAACCAGCTTGGCCAACAGGCTCCTCTCCCACCCTACCCACCTCCCTGGCCAGCGGGTGGATGCGCCTGCCCTCTGCCTTCTTCCGGTCCGTGCTGAGCCCCTTGGGGCTGGGAACCTTGGTCCACCACAGGCAAACTGCCTTTAGATTCTACAGCCCGAGGAAATGGTGCAAATGCAACACAAATTTGCTCTATTTATATTTTCATTTCTATGAGACCTTCATAATGATTCCTTATTGAACTGGAGCTTAAATGGCTCACGACTGATCGTAATAGAACATTTAATTGTTTGCTTGTCTAACTCTCTCAGCCCTAATTAAATATTGCTTTTCATTGAGCAAGTAACACAGGAATTTTTTGCTGTCACTGAAGAGAGCAAAGGGACTGAGGCAGAATTCAAATGAGCCCCATCTCACTTTCCGCTCGCCTTCTTTTTCTTTTTCCGGCCCAAGCACGGGAAGCAGAGCCCTCTGGAGGGAGAATCGTTGAGTTCCAGGGAACAGCTTTCAGAGGTGATCTTTTGCAGGTGTTTGGAAAGGAAGGAGGTGGATGAAAGACGAGTTTTGAGAGATCACGCTGTCCTGTGGGGTTTCCTACAGAAGGCATGGTCCCTGGCATTAAAAGCTGCTGTTGGAGTCACCGCAGACTCCTCTCTACCTCTACACCTGCTCTCTACAGCATGATCTGTAACACTCCCAAGCTAACCCAGTGTCACGCCATCACCTCTCACCCGGGTTGCCGTCTTAGCTGGGCCCCCTACTGTGTGTTTTCAGCACAGCAGCCACAGGAATATTCGCCCCTCCTTTCTCCTGACCCAGCTCAAGGCTCGCTCAGAAAACAGCCAAGCTTCTGTCTAACAGTGCCCACTGACTTCATCTCCCGCTACTTTCCCCTTCACTCCTTCTACTCTGCCTCTGAAATCCTTACTATTCCCTCGAATATTCTTCACATGCTTCTTCTTTAGAGTTTTTCAACTTGTCATTCCCTGTAGCTGGAATTATCTCCCCCCCCCCGAAATCTGCATGGCTCCCTCACTTGCCTCCTTTATTCCAATGTCACCTGTCAGTGGCATCTTCAATTTCTCTACTTAAAACTACAAATACCCCATACTCCCTAAACTCCATTCCCATTTTATTTTTCCCCATAGATCTCACTACTATCCAATATACATCTCATTTGACCCATTCACTCCGTTTATTGTTTATCTCCCCTTCCAAAATGTTAGCTCCAGGAGGGCAAGGACATTTTTGATGACATAATGGTTTCCTGTACTGGTCAGCTGGCTCCAAGGCAGGAACATTGTGGTAAAGGGACATTATGGAACAAAGCTTCTTGCTTCACGATGGCCAGGAAGTAGGGAAGGTCGAGAAGAGTGTCAGAGAGATACCATCCAAAGGCACAGCCCCTTGACCTACGTCCTCCAGCCAGACGCCACCTCCTAGCAGCACATTCAACTCTGAATATGAGTGGATTAATCCACCAATGAGCAAGATCCAGTCGTCTCTCCAGAAGTCTCTTAATCCAGTCAAGTTAACAATTAAGATTAACTGGCACGTTACTGAATCCCCAGGGTCAAGCAAAATGCCCAGCACTAAGAAGGAAAAAGAAATATTTTTGAGTGAATTAATGAGTAAATGAATAAATGCAAACATGCACAAATGAATCGTGTGTCATTTATTTCTGGCAATAAGTTCTAAATGGTCTAGATTTACCCTAGACCCAGAGGATGGATGTATTTTTACCTTGAATTCTAGGATTCAGGGCATTAAAGAAAAAGTCTTCCATTTGGAGATCCAGGTGCTAAGGGTAGACAGGTCTGTAGCTCAGGGTGAGCCTCAGCCTCCCATCCTCAAGTGCTAATTCTTCTAAGCTTGCGGCAAAATGGTGAAAGAGGAAAGAGCTTGCACCTGAGCTCAGACAGAACCTTGCTTAATAGCAGGAAAAAGAGCAAGTTGAGCCCAGCTATTTCTCTGAAGACATCAGAGTCAGGAGTCAATTCATCGAGGCATCACTAGGACCACCTACAAAGCTTAGAGGTGCTCTGGGATCTTAGAGAGGAGTTTTATCTTTTTGAGGATGACAGCCCAGGAGAAATTTCTAAAGGGGGAAGAAGAAAGGGAAGTGCAATAGTCAGGACTACTCCCCCTGTGCAGGGCTCATAAAGTCCTGGGGATCAAGTCGCGTGGCCCATCCACAAGACCAGAATGATTGAGCCACATCCTTCTCCAGTCTGTTGGAGGACGGTCTCCACTTCATCCCTTCTCAACAGGTCCAGACGCCCAAAAGTATCACAAAAAAAAGTAATATTTTTTCATGACTCTTCACACTTGAGAACCTCATTCAATTCAACCTAACATTTATACATTCATCATATTTTCAAGGTATGCACATTTCACATTTTGACAGTTGTGTCAAATTACAGAAATGCTGTACCATTATACCCTATCCTTTTCTCAAAACGTACACAGAATCTGTTTTCTCTTATTTAGAGGGAGTCAGTTTTCCAGAGATTTATCTGTTCTATTGTTTTAAGGTTCTGATTCTTGATTTATCAATCCCACTGACTTTTTGCTTCCTGATTAATATATGCTCTTATCCATATTAATTGCTTCCTCTGAATTTACGTTTATTTTGCTGTTCATTTTCTACTTCTTATTCCAAATTCTAAATTCAATTATTTTCAACCTTTAAACATTAAAGCACGTTTATTTTAGTAATAACAGCTTTAGAGTATGGATTTTGCTAAGCGAAACTTTAGTCACACCCCCACATGTATTTTATAACAGTAGCCCCATTCCCTCAAATGTCTAAATAGACTCCCCTATTAGTATGGATTTCTGCTTTGTTAAGAGAGTTATTTTATGTTGTTTAAATTCCAAGTGGCTATCACTGACCTTACCTTATCATTTAGGCATACTGTCTCTATTAATGTGATCGGGAAATGTCATTTGCAAAATTTTTTATTTATTTTATTTTAATGGTACATTTTAGATGTACATAGTGATAACTTTCATCATAGGGGATTTGTACCTGTACATGATATATCTTATTGCTTTTTTTCCCATTCCTCTCCCCTCACCCCCTCCTCCCTCCTTATTTACAAAAGCTTTGTTTCCATTTGTTCCTTCCATTTCTTATTTCTCTTGTCCCTCTGTTCCTTTCCCCCTCCTCATTTGCAAAATTTCGATATGGAGAATTTGTCATGGACTCCTCCGTAACCTGGTATAGGCTCTGCATTCGTCAGGACAGGATAAGTTAGGCTACAGTAACGAACACTCAAAACAGGTTCAGCGTCTTCAGTAACAAAAGTTAATCCTTGCTCACATTATGTGTTCATAATAGATAAGCTAGAAAGTCTCTTGGGTCACTAAGGACCCAAGCTGATGGAAAGCTCATCTTGACACAGGTTTCCATGTTCACAGAACAAAGACGGTCTAGCTGTTATCGCCACTTCTGTGCACATTTCGTTGGCCAAACAAAATTCAAATGCCTGAGTTCAACAGAACACGGATGTTTTATCCTGTGGACATCCACCATATGCACTCAACAGACTTTTGTACAGAACTATAAAGGTATCTCCTACTTTATACCAGGGACTCTCTGGTAGACATTGTCAGCTAGTGACCCACCTCCCCTTCCCAGACCCCCATTTCCCATCCACTTTGCAGACAGAAGTGGCCATGTGACCTGAACATAAATGTAGCCAGGTGTAGTCCTGGGAACACCGTTCTTTTCTGATATTGATGCTGCCTTGTCTCCCTCTATCTTGTCTTGATTGTTAATGGGAGAAAAGCCAAGAGAATATCAGAACTATTTGCCTTAACAATGTTGAGCTTCAGAACCAATACCAGAAGAGCTGATCTCCAGATTTCTTATATGAAAGTAGATTCATGTTTGTACAAACCACTATAGCTGAGTTTCTTGTTATTTTCATCTAAAAGTATTTCTGAGTGATAAAAGAATTCAGCATGTAAACAAAACAGACAATTCCCATCTTGAGTGAATAATAATCCTCTAAAAATATTCTGTGGACAACCGAAAAGCATACTAAATATGTGTCTCTAAATATGGAAAAGAGTTTATATGTTTCCAGATTATCATTGATGTATTAAAAATATGCAATGAGAGGATAGAAGATTGGCAAAATATTTGTAACTGTTGAAAGTAAGGGGTAAATAGAAATCTGTTATATTTTCTATATTAAAATTTCTGTAATAAAAATGCATTATTCATTTTCCTTACAGATAACTTATTTTCCCACTAAACATATTTTTATTAATACACTCAACCCTACTAACATACCCTAGCCAACTCTATTTTCACTGGTTTGATTCCTTATTAATGACTTTATTGAGATATAATCCATATACCATATAATTCATCTGTTTAAAGAATGCAGTTCAGTTCAATAGTTTTAGTATAGTCGCAAAGTCATACAACTATCACAATGTATTTTAGAATATTTTCATCTCTCTCACAAGAAACCCTGTACTCACTGACAGAACTCTCTATTTCACCCCTGCTCCCCTCTCCCCTGTCCTTAGCCCTAGGCACTCACTAACATATTTTGTTCTTATGGATCTGTCTGTTGCAGATATTTTATAAATGGAATCATACGTTTGAACACCTGTTTTCAAGTCTTTGGAGTGTATACATACCTAGGAGTGGAAATGCCATGTTACCTGTTCAGTCTATGATTAACTTTTTGAGGGTTAAATAGGCTGTTTTCCAAAACACCATTTTACATTTCCACAACAAGTGGGGGGGGGGGGTTCCAATTTCTCCACTTCCTTTCCAACCCTTGTTATGAGCCACCTCTTTTATTACACCATTCTAATGGGTGTGAAGTGGTGTCTCATTGTAGGTTTGATTTGCATCCACCTGATGGCTAATGATGCTGACATCTTTTCATGTGCCTTCTTGGCCATGTGTATATCTTCTTTGTGGACTTAATAATCAGATTCCTTGCCCATTTTTAAATTGAGTTATTTGGCTTTGCATCGCTGTAAATTGTTTACATTTGCTAATACCAGATATACAATTTGCAAAAGTTATAGCCTATTCTGTGGATTGTCTTTTCATTTATTTATAGTGTCTTTCAACGCATAAAGGTTTTCAATTTTGATGTCAAATTATCCATTTTTTTCTTCTGTTATTTGCATTTTTGGTGTCATAGCTAAGAAACCATTGCCTAAATCAAGGCCACAAAGATTTACAACTTACACAAGACGTAAGAAGAAACAAGAATGTTTAAATTTAAAAATTTTTGTTACCATAAAAGACACATTGTCATTAATTCTCTTCAAAATACTCCTCCTTGTTCTGAACACATCACGTCGCTCTTGTCACTTTCTGAAGCTGTTCTGGAAGTCTTCTTTTGTGTCTCTAGTTGTGCTGTCATGGCTGCCTCGAGGTCCTGAATTAACTCAAAACATTTACCTTTCAGAGTCATTTTGACTTTGGGGATGAGTCAGAAGTTGCTACACGCCAAATCCAATGAATAACATGGATTACACATCATAATATTTTTAAGAGCTTGCCTTTCTGTTGGATGGCACTCAGCAGCAGCATTCACGATATTTTTCATCACACCTCATAAAGACACCCACAAAAAAGTACTTCCAGAACTTCTTCAGGAAGTGGCAAGAATGATAAGTGTGCTCAAAGGGAGGCAGAATACTTTGAGGGGGATTAATGACAATATGCCTTCCATTGTGATAAATTTTAAAAATTTAAACATTAACCATATGTGTTCATCATACCTCATATTTATCTTGTGCACTGCAACCTTGCTGAACTTGTTTATTCATTCTAATAGTGGACTCTTCAGGATTTTCTGCATATAAGATCACTGTGATCATTAAACCTCACATGTCAACTTCATTGGATTAAGAAATGCCTAGCAGATTAGTATAGCACACTCCTGGGTGTGTCTGGGCGGGTCATGGAGGTGTGAGTGTGGGTATTCTGTATTGCCCATTCCTTTCTGACACTGTGCCCTTTCTCTACCACACCCTCCTGCCCTGATATTCCCACCTTGGATTCAGCCAACCATGGACTGAATTCCTCCAAACTGTGAGCCAAATCAAACCTCTCCTCCCTAAATTGTGGGTGTCAGGTATTGTTTCAGCCACAATAAAGCTAATATAGTCATGTTTTCTGAAAATATAGATAACTTGATTTCTTCCTCCCCAACATGGATGCCTTTTAATATATTTTCTAGACTTTCCCTGGCTAAAATCTTTTTTGGGGGGCTGGGGGGTTGTGCTGGGGATCAAACTTAGGGCCTTGTATTTGCTAGGCAAGCACTCTACTACTTCAACTAATCTCCAACCCCATCCCTGGCTAAAATCTTAATGTTGGGTAGAAGTCATGGGAATAAAGCCAGGTATGGTGGTACATACTTATAATCCCAGCATTTCAGAGGCTGAGGCAGGTGAATCTCAAATTCAAGACCAGCCTGGGCTACATAATAAGTTCAAGGCCAACCTGAACTACATAGCAAAACCCCATCCCAAAACCAAAAAACAGTCATGAGCATATACACCCTTCTTGCTCTTGATCTTAGTAGAACACAAGTCCGTGGAACTTAGTGGAACACAAGTTTTGCCTATTTTGTTGGAATTTTCAAACTCTTAGTTTTATTGATTTTTCTCCACCTTTCTATGCTATATTTCACTAATTTCTGATCTAATCTTTATCATTTCCTTCTGCTTGCTTTGGGTTTGGTTTACTCTTTTTCCCATGTTTTAAGGAAGTAGATTATGTTTTTAAGGAAGTAGGTTATATTTTTAAGATCTTTTAAAAAAGAATAGGGGCTTATAGCTATAAATTTACCACTGTTCAGCTGCTTTTTTTTTTTTTAGGCAAAGTCTCGCTATGCAGTTCAGGCTGGTCTTGAACTCACTATGTAGCCCAGGCTGGCCTCAAACTCGAGGCAGTCCTCCTGTTTTATCCTCCCAAGTGCTGGGATTACAGGAGTGTACCACCACACCCAGTTCGACTGTATGTTGTAAATTTTGGTATATATACCTTTTCATTCATCTCGAAGTATTGTGTAACTTCTTTGTAATTTCTTTTACTCATTTGTTATTTAGGAATATGGTTTTAATTTTTACATATTTGTGAATTCTCTTAATTTCTATTATTAATTTCTAATTTCTCAATTATGAACAGAATTTACATTTTATGGTTTCAATCCTGTCATTTGACTAAGGTTTGTTTTGTGGCATGTCATATGACCTATCCTGGAGAATGCTCCATGTGTGAACTTTAAAAGAATGTGTATTCTGCTGTGGTTGGGTATTTTATAGATGTCCAGTAGGCCTAATTTGATTATAGTGCTGTTCAGTCTTCCATTTCCTTATTGGTCCTCTACAGTTGTTCTAGTCATCATCAGAAGTGAGGTATTCATTATACACTTATTACTCTGGTTTGAATAGTGAATCCTTTATCAATGTCACACTGTACCCAATACAATTATTATGTACCAAAGTAAAATAAAACTTTAAAAAGAAAGTGGGTTATAAAAGTCTGTAACTATTTTTGTTGAATTATGTTTGATCCTCAATGTTGGCCATTTCTGTTTCATGTATTTTGAGATTCTGTTGGTAAGTTAATATACATTTATAGTTATAAAATCATCCCTCTCTCTGTTTTTTGTTTGGAAGTCCATCTTGTCTGCTCTTGGTCCAGTCACTCCAGCTATTTGCAAGTCTTTTTCGACCCTCTTACTTCCAACTTATTTTTTAATCTAAAATACATCTTTATAAACAGCATACAAATCTTGTTTTTTAATCTAGTCTGACAACCCAGATTGCTTTGTTTTTATTAGATTATCTAAGCCACTAATATTTAGTGCCATTATGGATATAGTTGGAACTACTGATTCCTGAATACCACTTTTTTTTGTTCAGTTCCTTATTTTGATTTTTTTTCATTTTTATGGAAATCCACTTCAAATATATTTGTGATACATGGATGATATCTTTTACAAGTTCTTGAATGTTTAAAAATATTTGTTTCCTACCTTTATGCAAAAACAACAGTTCAAAAAAAAAGCCAAAAAAAAACAACAGTTCAGGGAGATGCAGGATCCTGGAGTCACAGCCCTCTCTCCGCAGTCTGTAACCCTGTGCCTTCCCACAGTCAGTTTGCAGAGGAACAATACAGTGCCATTCCGTTTTTTGGTCCTATCAGATTTTAGTATTTTCTTTTTATACTTTGGATTTATAAAAATCCACCACATATGCCCAAGTGCAGATCTTTCCATTTCTCCTGAACATAAATCAGGGTGTACCCTTCCACACACACACATACCTTTTCTTTTTTTCTTTTTTCTTTTTTTGGTGCTGGGGATAGAACTCACTGCCTTGCGCTTGCTAGACAAGTGCTCTACCACTGAGCTAAATCTCCAACCCCTTTCTCTTTTTTTTTCCTTTTAATGGTACAGAGAATTGAACCAAGAGCCTTCACACTAAGCTATATTCCCAGCCTTTTTTTAAATTTTGAGACAGAGTCACACTAAGTCACTAAATTGCCCACGCTGGCTTGAACTTTGAACTTGTGATCTTCCTGCCTCAGCCTCCCAGAGTGCTGGAATTATAAGGCAGGTACTACCACACCCAGAAGGGAGCCCTTCTGATACAAAAATTTAAGTATTCAGATCAAGTAAACTTTCTTCTTTGATTATTTCTTCCATTTACTTCATGATGTATTTATAGAACATCTTTTACATAACTATTGAATCATTTGATCTAGTCTCATATCTTTGTCTTTTATGGTTTTTGTCTGTTTTTAACTGAGATCTAAACAGGTTTCTTGATAAACCTTTAATTCACTGAGTATGCTATTCAATTGTTTTCCAATCATGCTCTCCATCTCCAAAAATACTTTTGTTTCTCAACACCATCTCACAGCATCTGTTTTGTTTTGTTTTTATATCATTGCCTCATCCTCCTAAATCTTGCTGCAGTAACCTGGCTTCCCAATGTGTTACTTGTTCTGAGTCCTCATGGGAGCTACCCCATCTCACTTTGATGAACTTTTTCATGTGTCTGGAGACTTTTCACAGAAATAAGGTCATGAGAGCTCAATGCCAACAGCTAAGAATGAGCTTCATTAACAGTCCCTCATGGTGATGGGTTATGAGACCAAAAAAGAAGGAAATGTTGTGTTTCTCATCACAGGATTGTTTATCTAACTGACCTCATTTGCAGAAAACTGTGATAAATACACCCTTCAGTGTACAGTATATTCTCATCTTCATTTGTGAAAAGGCTCCTCTTACCTTATTGATATATCTGATTACTGCCCACATTAGTTCATAACACGCCTCTGTCTAATCGGCTGCCTGGTTAGCTTTATCATAATGTACTCTGGTCTCTCTGCTCTGGGAAGCACCATCGGTCCCCACTCCCGAGAACTTCTGCCCGTGGTTGGATGTCAGTACACATCCTTCCAATTCCTCTGCCTTTACTTACTGTTTCTTGTCTCTGTTGTCTCATTGATTTAACAGATGGATGAGGTTAAAGGAGGATGGAGTTGACGGAATTCCCTTACCACTGTTTTGGCGAGTACTTTACCAAGGCAAGGAGTTCAGTGGGACACTGCCTCCCACAACAACATGCTTTCCACCAGTGCCTTTGAGATTTTAGTGTGGAAGAACCCCCCTCTAATTCAAGTTGCTTACAGCATTTTAAATCTTTAAATTAGGACACTTCAAGGAGATATTGGAAGAGAGAATCAGAAACATGGCTTCCAATTGTCATCTGGCCTGCAAAATCCTTTTCTCCAGCTTATTTCTTTGTGGCCCCATCAGAAGGGAAACCTAAATCTTAAAAACCAAATTGACACTAGAATTCTCCCCCTTACCATGTCAACTGTTACTAATGGCTGATATTCTTCTCTTATTTTTCTGATAGACTTTAACAAAGTAGAAAAATACTCTTATTACTCTGTGAATAAAGTGGGTCATTGAGGATATTCAATTACATCTTTCTCTCCACTTGACTGTAGGCTACATAAAGGCAAAGAGCATGTCATTTTTGCTTAACACCATATCCCTATAGCACACACAGTGGCTCACACACATTAACACACACCTGTAATCCCAACTACCAGGGAGGCTGAGGCAGGAGGATCACAAGTCTAAGGCCAGCCTGGGAAATTAAGCAAGATCTTGTCTCAAAATATAAATAAATAAGAAAGCACTTTTTAAGGGCTTAAGGATGTGGCTCGGTGTTAGAGTATCCCCGGGCTCAATCTCCAGTACTAGGAAAAAAAAAAATCTGTTGAATGAATGAGCAAATCTTTAGTAAAACCTGGGCAGGCAGGTGGAATCTCCAAGGACGGGGGGGGGGGGCTGCAGCTGGAACTGCAGTTCTGTTCTGATTGCAGAAATAGGATGTGATGTCACTGCAGATCATTGCTTTCTAACAGCACTGAGCCTGGAGTCAAGGCATCATGACCTCTTCCTCCCACCCTGGCAGGCCTCAGACAACGTACTTAGAACTCAGCCATCTGAGAGCCACCCTGAAGGTGGCCTAAGAGGCAGAGGCACCCATATGGCCATAGTTGTCATGAATGCTGTACATCAGGGGTACACGGTGTTAAAGAGAAACTGGGTAGTAGAGTTGAAGGGGGGCTTTTCTGCTACTTGAGAAGAATACGGATCCACCGGGTGACAAAGATCCTTCAATTCATTCTTTCTGCTCTTCTTCTCCCTCCTTTTCCTACTCTTCTAGTTCTCTCTTCCTGGAATCTTGGAAGGTGACAAAATTAGCACCAAATGAAACACATATCAGGGTACAGGGTATGTTGCTGAAACAAAGCCCCGACAACATGGTAACTTAAATATAGTAATTGGCTTTTATTTCCCCTCAAGTGCCCACAGCTGAGCAGTCCAGCGCTGCAGGACCGTGTTGCCTTCTGCCACATGTATCTTCTGTTTCTGGATCCACAGCAGCTGCTCCAGGCATTGCCAATTTCCAGCCAGCAAGAAGAAAAGAAGAGAGGAAGTAGAGGGCAAAATGCTGCTTCTTTGAAGATGTGATCTTGAAGTTGCACATACCACGTCTTTTTACACCCTCCTGGTCAGGATTTATTCATGTGATCATACTAACCTGGAGTGAGTCTGGGAAATGCAGCCTCTAGCTGAGTAGGAAAGAACGAATTATGGAGGACAATTACAGGTTCAAAAGCAAAAGACGAGATCATTAATCCAGAGAAATCGATGTCTCTCAATTTTTCTTAACAGTTGCTAAGTGTTGACAGAAGTTCCTATTTAATGGGCCACAGCAAGGAAACTGATGGCCGTCCCAGTCCCAAGTCACAGTGTTTTCCCAAACTCCAGCCATTTTAGACCCACTTTTACCATTTTGCCACATTTATTATCCATGCCCCATGCAAAATCATGTGCACAGTCCTTTCCTGATCTTACCATCAGTCCTACATGCCTCCTGCAGATTCTTCTTATTCATGGCATTCTTCCTTCTTTAACAGAAGATACATGCTAGATTTAAATACTGCAAGTATTAGACTCCCTTAAACCGCAGGTGCTAAACCCTAGCTGTATATCAGAACCATCTGGGGAACCTTAACAATATGCAATCATCCAGGCCTCACCTGAGACCAACTGGATCAGAATCTCAAGAATATTACTTTCGAAAAATTCCCAAGGGGAGTCTACACACACACACACACACACACACACACACACGAAATATATTTTCTAATACATGGAAAACTACTGCTTCTGCATTCAGAACAGTACTCATCTTCCACAAAGGTCAGGAAAGGGCCATTCCTTTCTACCTTATAAAAGAGTACCTGGCTGGGTACTGGCTAGGATGCAGGCAGTTCATCTCATAAACCTAACAGCACGTTTATGCTTATCTTTGGCAGGGAAGGGGACAAGAGGGATTTGTTTTCTTCTGTGGGTCAACAAGACAGAAGAGGATGTAGATTTTTGTCCTGAAGGCCACTAGGCAAGTCAATAATCTCCTAAATCCTGCTCCAAAGATCCAGTCATGTGACTTTCTCAAAGTTGTACAAAGGTAACTCACTGCATTCCATGGCCCTCCCACATCCACTCACCTTGGATGAAAATCAGGGAAGTCAGTCACTAACACAATTAACAAGCAGCAGAAGTTTCTCAAAGTACTTTAAATAAATGAAATAGAGACACAAAAATTGTGAAACAACTTGCCCCAGGTTGCAAAGTGCTGGGATCTGAGCCCAGGCAGTCTGGCTCCAAGATCTGTGACAAACCACTGCACCAGAGCACTCCTGCTGCTGGAAGCTGATAGCCACTCCCACTTCTATGACCCTAGGCCAGAAAGAAGGCAATATTAGATCAGATGAAACAAATTCTGTAGGACATCAAAATGTGCTGGCAAACTGCCACTCTACCTCCCAAGAAGGTTCTAAAGCAATGGTCACGTCCTCCTGTCCTGTCACCCACCTGCTCCCCAGGTAATTAATTTTACACTGGCACCTGGAACATCTCTGCACCACTCTGCTTTCTGAGGATCATCCAGGGAGAGGCGGAGCTGCCTTCCTTCTCCTGCTCTGTGCCCAGGATGGCTCAGTAAAGACAGGCCACCCAACTCTGGGCACAGGGACTTTTGCTGTCCTTGGGCAGGGGTAATCAAGCTCCTGATATGTGGATGGCACTGCCCAGAGATGGGCTCTGTGCTCTCAGCCTCCCAGGAGAGACTGGCTGCACAAGCCCATCAGCCCCAACACACAGGCCCAGGAGAAGGAATACACATTCAGAGAACACAAGAGTGGTTGTTAAGCAGAAAGTACCATGCATGTCATCCTTTTGTTACTCCCTTTCTGTACTGTCACTCTGACAAGCTCGGCCTGACACAGGGGCATTCATTTTTCATGCCGCCCCGCTGCAGACACACAGATTGGTTTGGAGCAATGATAAATGAAATACAAATGTGTCTGGGCACACAGTGCTGAGTCGCCAAGGCTACAGGTCACATCATGCTCCTGCCTCATCCTCCTGCCCCCACTACACCACCAGCCGCTGCTTTACATCTGCTCCCGTGGCTCCACCAAGCAAGGGGTGACTGCTGAGGAAAGGGATTACAATATTATCAGCTGGTAGCAGGAAAGTTGATTAAGAAAAATTCACTCCCTCGATATGGTTTCTGATCTCTTGTTTATCTTCATTTAAACCATCCTGGGTAGATGTGTTTTAATTGCAAGGCACTTTCATTCTTTTTCCGGAAGCAGGCAGGGCATACATTATAAAATAAATAAATGATTAAGAAACATCTAATTATTGTTATTAGTTTCTTACTTGAAGGTACTTCCAAGCTGCTTCTTATTAAAGTCATTCATCAAGGAGCCACCGTGCCCTTTCCAGAGGCGCCGCTCCCAGGACCAGTGTGGGGCTCGCTGTCTCCCACAGCACGAGATGCTTAATAAACACGGGCAATATTGATGGCTGCGAATTCCTCCCTCAGCCTAAACTCCAGCATGATGGATTGATGCTTCCTAAACATGGAGAATATTTCTCCGGCCATTCATCAGCCCTACCACAAATACAGGTGTCAGCCTGAGCAGACGTCAGACTCTAACTGCCTCCGCCAGAGCATACGTAGAGAGAAGTCTGCATTTCCCACACAGGGACCTCATCAATTTTTCATGCACTGCAGTCCCTTGACTTATTAAATATTTATAACAATGTCATTATTTACCAGACAAGCTACCAGGCTGCATCAGAGGCCCCCGGAGCAAGACTCGAAAGTGTACAGAGCAGAACCCTCCCTTCAGCCCCTTGCCCTCTGGAGAACCTCTGTGGCAGAGGTGGTTGGGCCCAGCAGGAAATCACTCTGCTTTCCCTCCAGGATGCCTTCTGAGGTCTCTCCAAGGCTTTGGTAGAGGCGACTGCAGAGCTAAAGGGGCAGTACCCTGCTGGAGACCAAGACACTGTAAGACAAGGGTGTCATCCAGCCGGGGACCCACCGTGGCCATCTGGGTTGTCACACTGACCACACCATTCCCCTGAGCTGTCATCTAAATCAGTGACTCTTCTCTGATTCCATTGTCAAGAGCACTGATGTTTGCAGGTAATGGCAGATTATAAACCTCCAGGCAATAGACAAAGAACCTCCTTCGTGCCACACAGCAAGCATCCGCAACTGCAGGGCAGGGCACTGCCTCAAAAGCTGGCAGACACCATGGCTGCCTCCCTGAAAGCCTCCCAAGTGTCTTCTATGCCCGGCCCCGCCCCAGCCCCGCCCCAGATGAGAATGCCAGATACTTCCTTCACTTCTTCGCAATTTGGTCACAAGCTAGTGACCCAGATCCTTCAGAATGGGACCTGAGGGAAGGTTTTCAGAGAATGGAGGTGGTTCTGGGAAATACTTGGCTTTCTGGTTAAAAGAGACATAGGTGGAGGAAGATACCATCTTCTTAAATTGGATGATGTCACATTTGCATAACTGTGGCAGCTAGGAAGGGTAAGTCAACGTGTTGATAATGGCAAAGAAGAATAGTGTGCTGGTTCTTGATGACATTATTGAGGCAGCAAGCCAAACCTGCATCTGCTCAGCCTCTGAACTTCCCAATAAGAGAGCTTTCAAGTGTCTCACCTTCACCATTAGAAAGACACAGTAATAAAAATTGTTGCAGGCAAGATCCACACTGACAGATGCTAAAATTAGAGGGCCCAGTGTTTAAGAAAAATAGGATATTTGCATGGTCTAAAGAAGTATATCCACAAAGATTTATAATGAAAAGAACAGTAACTTTACAGTGCTAAAACCCACCTTGACCAAATGATCAAGATTGATATCTCCAGTAATAAGACATTATCGGTGGCTCCTTACTCCTTATGAAGCATGGACAAAGGCACGTCGATTTTGTGGTTTTCTTGAAAAAAAAATGCAAAATCTCAATCAATTCACAAGCATCATAGGCCAAACCCCAAACTGAAGGGCACCCTATACAAACAGATAGCACACTTCAAAAATGCCAAGGTCATGAAAAGACTGAGGAGCTGGAAGAACTACGGAGACAAGAAAACTAAGTGCTATGTGGGATGTGAGACTGGATTCCAAGAAGAAAAAAGCCATTAATGGGAAACAGAAAAAATCCAGATAAAATCAGTCATTTGGTTAATAGAATTGTACCAATGTTAATTTCTGGCTTACTATTGGAATAGTAAGTGAAAAAAAAAAAAAGCTTTGAAGTAAACGGGCCTAAATTCATATCCAAGATTTACCGTTTATTACTTCTGTAATTTGTAGGTAAATTATTCACTCTTTCTGGAACTCAATATGTATATGTATAAAATTGAAAAAATGAGCTTGGCATGATGGCACACACTTGCAACAGCAGCACTCTTGGAGGCTGAGGCAGGAAGATCACAAGTTCAAGCCCAGCCTGGGCAACTTAACAATTTAGGGAGAAGCTGTCTCAAATAAATAAATAAATAAATAAATAAATAAATAAATAAATAAATAAAGGGGTGGGGACATAGCTCAGTGTAAAGTCCCTGGGTTCAATCCCCAGTACCACAAAAATAAATTTTAAAAAAATTTTAATTGAAAAAGTGGAGCCTGCTTTGGTTGGATGCTTAATTTCCTATACCTGAAGGAATCCAAAATGGCACATATGCATCAAAGACAAGTCAGATCAAAGACTACTCTCATGGTAACTTTGTTTCACCCAGGAAGGAAGATGGTGAACAAGTGAACAAAGAATTTCAGGGACTGAGAAGTACGATTAAAATAAAATGGGAATGACTACAGAGTAAGAGGGCCACACTGAGATGGTGGCCCATGGAATTTTGGAGGTTCCATTTGAGACAAAGAAGGACTTTCCATATGAACATCCAAAGGAAGAATGTTCCTAGCAGAGCAAATGGAAGGGGCCAAGGCTGTGTGTCTGAGACAGGGAAAGGTAGATTCTGTGTCTGAGGTGAAGGAAGAGTGACACAAGCTAGTGCTCTGGTCTGAATGTCAGTGTCCCTCCATTCATACATTGAAACCTAGTCCCCAGTGCAATAGTGCAAGAGGTGGGGCATCTGGAGGTGACTGAGAGCAGAATGCTCAAGAGTAGGATTAGTGCCCTTATAAAAGAGGCTCAAGGGAGCTTGGTTTGCTCCTTGCACAGGTGAGGACACAGAGAAGGTGTACTCTCTGAGGAGCAGGCCCTTCCCAGTGAACTGCTAAAACTTTGATCTTATACTTTCCCAGCCTCCAAAACCTATAGCAATACATTTCTACTATTTATAAATTACCAAAGGCTTTTTGTTATACAGCAAGAATGGATCAAGACAGGAGCCCACTTTAGAGATCAGTGACTTGAATGTGTATGTTGTCAGTGGAGAGAAGGCGTGGGCAGATGTAGGATGTGATTGGAGAAGTAGAGCTGAACAAGGCCTGCATGTTTACATGTAAGGAGGGGGCTTGAGGAGAAGAGTCAAAGATGGATCCCTGATTTCTGCACTGAGTCACTAGGGTGGATCACGATGTCATCCCCGGAATAGGAAGTCTGGGTTGTAGGAATGAGGAAAGGGAGCAGAGAATCAGGCATCTTTTTGTGTAGACCTCCATACTGGTGGTTTGGGGAGGGTTTTTGTTTTGTTTTTGTTTTTTAGCCTTTCCTAGGACTGGGCACAAACCCAGTGGCACTCTACCACTGAAATACATCCCTAGCTCTTTTTTTATAAATTAAATTTTATTATTATGAGATAGGGTCTTGCTAAGTTGCCCAGACAGGACTTGAACTTGCAGGCCTCAACCTCCCTAAGTGCTGGAATAATAGGCATGCACCACAGTTCCTGGCTTCCATACTATCTTAATGCCAACTTACCTCCACCCTTCCATTTCTTCAGGAAGCTAGTCCCACATATGGTTAATTATTATTAATTTTCTGTGATGAAATTCTAGACTGGCAAACTGGAAGACACACTCCAGTAAGGGAGAAATTTTTGTTTTGTTTTGTTTGCTGAAACACAAGTCCCAGACCAGTGCTTGGCATAGTAACCACTCCACACATCCTTGTTGAGTGAATGATAGAATAAATGCTTAATTTTACATGGTATGACCTGAAAATAGGCAAGAGTCTTGTAAAAAGTACAACCCAGCCAGGTGTGGAGGCACATAGGGGGCTGAAGCAGGAGGACCTCAAGTTCGAGCCCTACATTAAAAAAATGTAAAAGGGCTGGATGTAGCTCACTGCAAAGGCCCTAAATTCATTCCCTGGTACCACATGAATGAATGAATGAATGAATGAATGAATGAATGAGAAAATAAGTACTACACCTCAGTTTTAAGTCAGCTTAGTTTCTAGTTGCCAACCAGGGAATGGAGTGAGTTCTCTCTGGAGAAAGATGCCATCGTCCAGAGCCTTTACATTTTTTTCCTACACACCATCTAGCATTAAATCAAAGCAGCATGCCAAGAAGTAGAACAAAAGCAAAAACAGATAGTAGAAAGAAATGCACATGACTCAATACTAGAGTTATTAGATACAAGCTTTAAAATTTTTTTTAAAATGTTAAAGAAAATATACGAGCAGATGGAGAACTGTGCTGATCTAGAATTTATAAAGAATCCAATGGAAATTCTAGAACTGAAAAACACAATAACCACAATTAACACAACCAGATGGGCATCTGGGTCACTTTCCTATTGCTGGGCCCAATACCTGACACCCTTAATTTAAAGGAGTAGAGCTTTGTTTCAGCTCAATTTTTAGAGGATCTAGTCCATGGTCAGCTGGCTCCAAGGCAGGAGGGGCACGGTGGAGGGTCTGATGGAAGAAGCTGCTCACATCATAGTGATCAAGAAGCAGAGAGAGGGGAGGAGCCAGGACAAGAACACACTCTTCCTGGTCACATCCCAGTGACCACCCCCAACCAGGCCCCACCTCCTAACAGCACAGTCAGCTACTGAGCTTATCAATGGATCAATTCACTGATGAGTGCAGCACCCCCATAACCCGACCACTTTTCCAAATCCCCTTAACGCATGAGCCTTTTAGGAGACATTCTAGATCTAAATCATAACAATGGGTTTACCAGAAAACCATACATAGCTGGGGCTAACAGATTTGGCAAATAAAAACAGAGGATACCCAGTTCAACTGGAATTTCAGATAAACAACTTTTTTAGTCTAAGTGTGCCCTGTTACAATTTGGATGCTTGACCCCAAAGGTTCATGTGTTAAAGGCTCAGTGACCAGCACATAGCACTACCTGGAAGTGGAGGGACCTTGAGGAAGTGGGCCCGGCAGAAGGAAGGGTCTTGAGTCTTGGGGCTGTGCCCTTGAAGGGGATATTGAGACTATCGCCTCTGCTCTGCCCCTCTTTGTTTCCTGGCTGCCATATGGCAAGCAGCTTGCTCACCACACACTTCCACCATGATAAACTGAGTTGCCACAGGCCCAAAAACAAAAGGCCAACTGACCATGCACTAAAACCTCCAACACTCTGAGCCAAAATAAGCCTTTTCTCTTCGTAAACTGGTTCCCTCAGGTATTTGTCACAATAGACAAAGCTGACTATATATGCCCATTTAAAATTTTGGATGTGTTTATTCTGCAAAGTATTCACTATCAGAAATGCAAATTTAATACGATGTTATTTCATCTGGCAAGACCAGACACAACTAAAAAAGACCAAAAATATCCATACTAAAGTATGAGGATCAAAAAGGATGGAAAATATTTGAAGGAGTGGAAGAGATGGTTGTGACTTGGTAAAAGGTCTAAAATACACAGTCTTAGAAAAGGGTAGAAAAGTGGATCAGAGGCAAAATTTAAGGGAACAGTAGCTGTGTAGTTTCCAAGTCCAACTCATGAAGTAGGAGATAAAAACAAACCAAAATACCCACACCTAGGAACCCCAGAATACAGCTAAGAAACAAAGACAAGCAACCTCAAAGCTACCAGGAAAAAAAACCAAAAACCCCACACATCTTCAAAGGTTCAGCACAAACTTATAACTGACTCATCAACATAAATAATGAAAAGCAGAAGCTCATGGGATGAAAATGAAAGAAAATAATTTCCAACCTAGAGTTCTATTCTCGGTGAAAATATCTTTCAAAAGTGAAGCCAAAATAAAGACATTTCCAATCAAATAAAAAGTAAGAGAATGCATCATTAACACAGGCTTAAAGAGAAATAGCAAAGGGAGTTGTTCAGGCAGAAGGAAAATGATTCCAGGCAGAAACACTGAAATGTAGAAGAGAATAAAAAGCAACAAAGAGTAAATATACTACTAAATCCAAGTGAATACTGACTGTGTAGCATTACACTGCTAGTTAAATAAAGTTAAATATACATAAATTCTAACTCTAATACATGAGAACAAAGAGTAAATAGTGGAAAGGAATGAGTGGTGTTACCATGTACCAAATCCCTATGGGGTAAAAAGAAAATACTACTTTTTTTGGACTCATGAATGCATGTTCACATCACAAGGATAACTACTTTAAAAAGAACAAAATAATAAGTAGCAAACAGATAAAAGTTGAAATTCTAAAAATACTGAGTTGAATGAAAAGCAAGGAAGAGAAAGATACAAAACAGGTGAGAAATATCAAAACAGTGAGCTAGCACTAGAAATGCATTAGTAATTACATTAAATGCAAATAAACCAAACCTCCAATTAAGCTTTCTAGTAATCATGCAGATACCATGATCTGCATTTTACGACTGAAAGATTTGAGGTACAGAGAAGTTGAATAAACTGTCCTGGGTGTGCAGCCAGCAAGTTGCTAGAGCAGGATTGCAGCCCAGCATCTGACCTCTGAGGCCAGGTGAGCATGTGCCTCTCCGGGTGCTTGCTCCTCTCCTCTCTAACCCCACCCACCAGAGGACGGAGCGGTCTGCCTTCCATCTGATCCCAGATTCCTGCAGCAAACTCCTGACTGGGCTCTACTGCACCACATGGTTTTCATGGTGGCCGTGCTGTGGCACAAACTGGATCTCTTCTCTCCCCTAAATTAAAATCTCTTCCTGGACTGTCATTTACCTTAGAACAAATGTAGCAGATCATAAAGTCCTCTAAATTGACTTCCTGCCCCCTCCTCATCCACTGCTTCTTGCCCTACATTCCAGGAAGACTGGACTCCTGGGGTTTCCAGAAAGTACATCAGTTTCCCCTGCCTGGGACATGACCTATGGACCCTCCTCCCACTGCTATGGTTACAACTATAGTATGTGGCACCACTTCCACTCACAACTCTTTCTGTGCCTAGCACTGTGCCGAGTGCTTTAGACGCATCATTCTAACATTCAACTCTACAGGCAAGTACTTTTCTTCTCCATCTTCAAGCCAGGAAGATCAACTCAGAACATTTAAGTAGATGACTCAAGTCAATTCATTAATGGTCACATCAGCAAACATTTACTAAGTAAGCACCATGTGCCTGGACAGGAGCAAACCGATTTGCCTACTCTCATGAAAGCCAGCATATGCACTATGCTAGCTGGACAGGTAGAGAGAAGGGAGAGACTGTGAAGTGGGTTACAGTGTTTTGAAAAGGGGTCAAGGAAGGCCTTAACAAGAAGGTAGAACTGAATAAAGATGTTAATGAGGTGAGGGAATGAGCCATTGGGGCACCTCAGAGAGCATTCTAGGCAGAATGCCTGGAGGGAAGGGCAATGAGTAAAGGACAGAACTCACTGAAATGCCATCTGTCAACCACCTAGACCCCTGACCAGACAGTGGACCACCAGACAGTGGGCATGATCATATGCCCACTCAGGAGGCACTGCTAAAGGACCAGGACTTGATTTTGAGTGAGACAATAAACTGGCACCTTCCCCATATGACCTCTTGTGGACTTGAATCCTGGGGCTGGTGTAGCTCCCACACCAATCCACAATGCACAACCCCTGTGCCTTCTACTCTCCACTGTTGGAAAGGACAGCCCTATTTAACAACTTGTCCCTGAGTCCTTGAAACGGGATCCGTATACTGTGGGCCTCTATGGATTCTTCCTATAAACAAAAGGAAGGTATAAGGGACCCAGAGGAGATGCCACATGCCTTGAACCCACCAGTGGCAGGGAGGCCTGATTTTGACTACTATGGTCTCACCTCACTTTCCCACTTTACTCAAGAAAGATGGGGAAAAAAAAAGAAAGAAAGAAAGATGGAGCTGTTATAAATCCAAAGAGCAAGGCAAATTAATGCATATCCCTGAAAGCTCTAAGAAGTGGGGTACAAAGCTACTGGGTTACATATGTAAAAAAATCACTGTGGATTAGGAGAATCCTTGTCCTCTCTCTGTGTAGCAGGTGCTGGCAGGGAGTATTAAACACAATGACCAAGACCCAGAGCAAATGAGGACTAAATCTCAAGGTTCTGCATGAGGTAGACCCAACCTAACCAGAGGAGAAACTCCCAGATGACAAGGTGGAGATGCCTGAGAAAGGCAACAGAGCCACCAAGAACAAAGACAACCACGTGGGGGAATGCAGGGACCCACCCAGGGAAGGGCAGAAGCACCGGGGCTGGGGGGAGGAGCGGGCCTCCAGCCACTTCCTGCCACATCAGTGGCCTCCAGTGTCACATGGGGCACTTTAATACACAGGATCATGTGGTCCAGGACAAGGGGCTTTATTGCACATTGCTTTCTTGAGGAAGACTCAGAGAGATGTTGACCAGGTATTTGAAAATAATCCTCCGAGTTCTAAGGAGTAAGACAAAATGATCCTCCAATATTTGTGTAACTACTAAATCTACGTGTTTTATAACATATGAACACTTTCAGGCATACAAACCCTCCTAAATAATCAGCATACTATACAGTTAAATTCTCTAATAGAACCTAGAGCAAAACCTCTCCATTTAAAACCAGAGAAGTTAGTTCTAAGCAGTGTGCCTTGGGTTTTCATGGCATGAAGTTCACACTGGTCCTTGGTCAGCAATACTGACTCTATTCCAACCCTAACCCATAATGCTGTGCTTTAGGGAGAAAATCTGCTCCATGATCTGGATTCAAGCTATAGGAACATATGATGGCTGGGGGTACTCACCTGAGGAGAAACTTGCGCTGAAATTTCTGCTCAACTCAGTATTTCCACACTCAAAGTCTAAGAATCTGCAGGCTGGACTTTGCAAATACATTTGCTAATAGCGATATCTATCGCCCCCAAGTGGTCATAAGTGATGTGACATCTCCAATAGGAAATTCTGTCCTGAAGGGAAAGACAGCTGGAAAAATGTCCTCAGAATAGGATGGTTAAACACCAAGATACTAAATGTCAGGGGTAAGACAGCGTAGAGAACAGAGTGGTCCCTTTTCTATTGATATTTTCCCCCACCATAAAACTTTGGGGGACAGGAAAAACAATACAGAATGCTAAAAGTCTGTTGGAATTGAATCAGAATGAGTTCTTTCTTGTCTAGCTCCATGGGCCAGGACAAATTGCCTCCGATCTGCCATATAATCACTCATTGTGAAAATCATATAAGTACAAGAATTATATAATTTTTTAAGCTTTTACAATGGAGTATCTGAGGTATCCTGTGACTTCCTTTTTTACATTTAACACAGCAATTTAAAAGCATTTTGTATAGGTCAATGCAGTACGAATGCTATTAGTCAACACCAAAAAAATATAGGCTGGCAAGATGGAGAAAAGAGGAATATGGCTTGAAGAGGGCATCATGTTATAAATTTATTACATTTTGTTACATTTCCCACTTTTAATTCCAACTGTATACTATATAATAACTGATTCAGAAATAAAATGTTTTAAACATAAAAATATAAACTCTGTTTCTTAAAAGTGCATACACCTTGAATAAAAAAACATACAAATAAATAACAGAAGTCAGTGACACATCTCATGCACTTGGTCTAAAGTAATTTAAAATGTATACTTTTTTCTTCCAGCTGCTAGAGAAGACATCCTGCCTTCCATTTTATTGTACAACTCAAGAAGAAAATTACACAGAATTATTGATGGTGCATGAACAATACCAAACGATTTTGCATACAGTGACATGACATGCAGCTTTTAAGACAACTAGAGAAATTCCAGTGTAAATATGAAAGAGTTCAATCAAGAAACTATTTTGGTAATGGGGCCTGAATTCCATTTTAACCAGTGGTGAGAGGCACAGTGGTGAGCAAACCTATATGAAACAGAAATGCAAATCTGAAAGGCCTACAAAGAGAAATTCAACTTTAGAAACACTCCCTTTCCATTTGGTATGATGACACCACACCATTTAGAATAGCACCTAAGAAATCTCATATTGCATTTTCACAATTGTAACACATATCACTACTCCAGAAGGCCTTTCTAAAGAAGCATTTCCAACCTGGATTTTCCCTTCTATCTTTATTCCTTAAAATGTTGAAAAATACCAGGTAAACTGTTGATATTTGTAGGCAGCATAATGCTCAAAAAGGATGAAACCACCTGAGCACAGCAGATCATTTTGAAGATGTTGTAGTGCATTCAGCTCACCACAGATTAAAATCAGATTTCATTTGCCTCCATAGGCTAACATAAACTGGCCAAATTTTCGGATGTGTACTACTTTTTTAAAAATTACATGGAAAAAATAGCAACAGGACTTACCAAAAGGAAAAAAAAAAAGATTCCAAGTAAAATATTTCATATTCATTTTCAAACTAAAAAGAATTCTGGAAACTAGTTCTGGATCAGTAAAACCTATAGGAGAGAATGAGCTAAGTAGGAAATCAGCAGCAGCCTGGGAATTGCTATTTTCATTACTACAAAAAGGCAATCGTCCTATCAAGAGCAGGGACAGGTTTTCCAAGGCCAGAAAGGTTGTTTATTATTTCCTTTTTCCATGTGTTCTAATTTAAGTGACTTCCCTCCTCCCAGACAGGTCTCAGCCCCACCATGGAATTTGGCAAAAGGCTCTGAGCAAGGACAGAGACCTCTCAGGTACTCCGCCCACTCTAGCAACTAAGATCACCCATTCCCATTACACCGGCAGGTGCCAAGACACCCATAAAATGCTCCACACTCTATATTACAAACAGGAGACTGATACCAGTAGTTCCTTTATTTTCCTCTCCAGAATGATAGAACAATTGGAGTCACTCCTGAGTACTTTGTACGGCAGTGATTCTCACCCTAATTCTCAGCAAAGGGATGGTGTATCACAGTGGTTCTTAATCCTGGCTGCAAATTAGAAACATGAAGGAACCTCAGGATATACGCTAACTCTGGGACTCACCTCTAAACTAATTAGGTCAAAAGCTTGGGAGGGGGAACCCAGACACTAAAAGTTCCCTAGATCATCCTTATGAATGCTGGATATCACCACAGATGAGTCATTCACAATAGGCTTAAGAGGGTATGTGTGAGATTCAAAAAAGCTTCTCAAGTCAGCTATGAACCTCCTTCTTTCCCAAAATGGAAAATACTGGTTTTAAATGGGCATCAGATGGATCTAGACCCGAATCCATGGTACACCACCATCCTAAGTTTCAGGGCCTTGTTCTTATTGTGATCAGTCGGAGGGAAGCTCCAAAGCTTTCCAAAACAGTTCTAAGTCTCTAAAAAGCATTTTAAAATTGTTAGCACTATTTGAAGCCACATTCATTCCTTGTGACCATGATAGAACCCTAGAAGATATAAAAAATTAAAATCTATAGAAAATGGCAGGTTATTTTTAGAACAAAATACTTTAGGAAAGTCTTCAGGCTAAATACAGTATATACAACAATGTATGCTTAACATACCTAATTCCACTCCTGCCTGCAAAATATTTTACACACAATCTTGCCAATATTAAAAAAAAATCAGTAAAGAGAAATACACACAAAGCAAACCAAGAAGTCACATTCGTGCTCATCTATATGATTAAGACATGTTTTAAAAATTACGAAGTCAAAAATAGAGCTCCATAATCTAGGAGTTGCTTTTTAAAAACTTAACATTTAGTATAGTCTTTTTTTTAATTGGTTGTTTGCATAGGTGGTTAGAGCATGCTTTCTCGGTTAGATGGAAGGCATGCAAAATTGTTTTCATTACTTGGGGTAAAAATGATTGGTCATGCTCAAAATGCAGCTGCAAATACAAACATTTTGGTAGTTGATCAAAGGCAGTCCGAGACACTGAGTATTTATTTAAATAAAAGCATTGGATGACCCACCCCCAAAATATGTAATCAGATGAACAAATACCCTTTATGAAATTAAAGGCAAAATAGCCTGCACACTAAAGCTATGTTTTGTGTTTATGTTTATGATAGGCACTAGTTTGTCAGCAAATTTGACCTTCTCAACTAAAATTTAATCTCCAGTGTGCCTCCAGACTGTGTTTTATTGAATCTGTGCTTATAATTTGCATCCTGTCTCAAAAATCCAACCCAGGAACACTAAATATCTTTGTTATCTGATAACAACCACTTATAGAGGAAACAGTAACTTTAACTGTTCAGTAATGTCAGAATGAAATATAACATCAGATGCCCATTTACTTTAAAAAAACTTTTTTTTTACATAAATAAGCTTTGTTCACAGCTTTTCTCTGCTTCATTTTCCCTAAAGCTGCCACTACCATTTCTGTTTCTTCAAATGATAGCAGGAAGACACCTCCCCGCTATGCACACAAAAAGAAATCCACACATCTATCTCATACAAACATAGATGGACACACTGATGTACAGTGATTGTGTAGTGGATTTTTCAATCCCTAAATAGCAGAGACAGCTCAGTCTGAACTAGTAGATGTAAGAGTGCAATATTTCCAGAGATGTAGGAGGGTACATTTGGTTTCCAGACAGAACATATATGCTCAAGAACACCACAAGCCTTAGCCAACTGACCAGAATCAATTAGATCTTTCTCCTTTTAGGACACTATCAGCATCCTCTTTTTGATCAGCTGTGTTCTCAGGGCTCCTCAGCTACAGCAAATCCCTAAAGCTTTTAGCTTGCCTTTAAATGCAACGCAGGCCCTCAATGAATATTTGCAGAACAAATGAATGATGAAAGAATGATTTCAAGAGTTTAAAGTAGCCTCACAGATAGTGATAATATTTTAGTATACCACAAATACTCCCATACTCACTTTTATTGGTCCAGCACGTTATTTTCAGTTAGGCTGTTTTTAGGATTAGAAAATACAAAAGGGGAGGAGACAGTCTGAGACAACGGGAGCTTATTGTTTTTTTTGTGCTTCCATTGTCTAAGGTGTAGAACTGTCTTAAAAATGATGTAGCCTCAGTGTACTGGAGTTTTACAGAAAAAAAAATAAAGAATAAAAAGTTTTATGCTTTTTTTTTTTAGGCAAACAAACATTAGAAATTCAAGTTGGTGATTATGTGGTGAGGAAGTGACTGTTCTAACTAGACCCATCTGATCGTTGACTAGAAATCCAGGCTTACCATTCTTAACAGATCATTTTAACCCTACAGCACATATACGTTCATTGTGCCAAATATCACTGGAAAGAAAAAAACAAGTCTCTAACCTTAACAAAAAACTGAACTGAACCGAATAACAGTGTTCTATAAGATACTTCACACTTCAAACAGCATCTTCAAACTTCTGGACAAAATATCCTTTTCTGTGGCTTCAAGTTGTACCTAGTTGTTAGGAATAGTGAAATTTTCATTGTTTACCAACCATGGAAACATAATAGCTTAATGATTCCTAGACAATGCCATAATACTTACTGATTTTTCTATGTAATTAAATCTAAAACAAGGACTAAACTCCATAGACATACATTTTACAGATTTTATTATAGAAATTTTACTTCTAGATCCCATGGAAAATTGAAGAGATTTGTAGGGTTTTAAAAAAAAGACATTATACATAATGGAAAACCCATTCCTACAAGACCTCAGAATAAAAATATTTACCACTGTGAAAATTAAGCTAGTTTCTACTAATGCTTAACTGATTAGGGCAAAAAATATGTTATTAAAACCCTCTGGCTATTATCAAACTATAATTCTAAAACTGTTTCAGAGCTTCAGATAAGAAATTTCAAATGAGACCTATCTACTAAACAAAGATGAGAGATTCAAATTAGATAGAACATTCAATTACTAATAGTGATGGTCCCACATTTGGTGCATCTTTCTCAGGAAATAAAAGCAATACAAGAAAGCTAGAGTGGTGGCTAAACACTGATGGGGCTGTCAATGTGCTGTGGGAAGCAATGATAACATCAAAGGCAGCCAGTCACCTGCAGCTCCACTACAGCAGAGAGCACTGCTACTCTGGAAAGCCACCAAACTGTACAGGAAAACCTAGTGAAGTGGTAAGGACAGGAATGAGTGCAATGGGTAATGGGCTCATGTTCAGTGAATTACATGGAGCAATACAGTAACTTTCAGAAGACTGAGTATGTCAGTCTTAAATATTGAGAGGGTCTAAAATTCCAGCTACCCTCAACATACATGGCCTCCATATATGCAGCCTTGCAAGTTACCAGCTAATGCTCAAATTAGCAGCAACATAAAGTTAAGTAACCTACTGGAAATATTTCCCAAGAGGTATTCATAGGAAAAAAAAAGAAATAAAAAGAAAAAAAAAGGCAGTGCAGAATTCACAGCTATGCATGCTTATGTGTTATAGTTACTTCATACACAGCAATACTGAAAAGGATGATGATAAATGGATCTGTGCACCCAGAGTTCAGAAAGAATTTCAACAGTCTATGACCAAAAAAAAGAAAATACATAAACTAACTTAACATGCTATATTTTATGGCAAAGTGACAAATGCTATTCAAGGAAAATCAGGACTATGACTCTCTTAATATTAAAAAAAAAATAGAAAAAGAAAAGCTAAAACTTGAGCAGGAAGTACTGCCAGGAGACCTCTACAACACTTGAGAAAGTACAGAATTTACTTATCTGATATTTCTGTGAGGCTCCCCTTTCTCTATAAAAGAAATGCAATTTGTACTGACAATACCAGATGGAACATTCTCCAACTCCTGCTTGCAAGTTCTTGGTATGAAATTAAATCCTCAGCACAAAGATGACATAAATGAATTACTGAAATGCAGCCTTAACAAAGACTGACAGGCAGGATCTGAAATGCATATTAATACTTTGTCATATACTGCTTCAATATACCATCACTGACTCTTGGCAGGAGGCAGTTTCTTTCCAAATTATAAGACGAGGAAACAAGCATGCAGACAAAGTGCACCATGGAGCCTTCAACTTCTAACAAGAAAAAAGCAACACCAGAACTATCAATTCATGCCTCCAGTTTAGAACACATTTCTTCCCAGGTATCTTTCAAAGGTGTTAACTGCTCTGCTACAGCTCAAAATCTCAACAGCCTTAGCTAGCGAACATAGAAGGAAAATAATGTAACTAGTGACTGCCTTTCTCATTATCCAGTTTGTGACCTTAGGACATATCCCAAATATCAAGACAGGCTAGGGTATGCACATCTTTGCAGAAATGAAGGTAGTGAAAGATTTCATATCTACCTCTGAAACTTCTATCTGTGGCAGTAAGAGAAATGACACAGTCACCCACATGTCACCTTCCTCTTTAATCCATTTACTGATGCACATCCGTCCTAGACTAGCTGAGTATATATACCTGAGAAACATTAGTGTTAAAATATTGCCCTTTACAAAGATTGGTAGATGGGGCAAAAGTGCAGAAAGCAAGTTTTTCCCTCAGTTTGTTTTATTGTTAGCGTCACAGTTTTTAGAGTTCCTGGTGCCACTCGAAAATTCCAGTGAGGACAGATCCTGCTCAAATGAAACCCAAGTCAAATCCTGTACATTAATGATAGCTTAATTGATTCACAGGCTTCAAAACCCTAGTGTCCAATGGAAGTCGTTAGAGTTCTCTAGAAAGAAATATGTACATTTGCTAAAGGAGCTGTCCAGGGTATCATCTACAATTATTCCAGTTAGCTTGGAATCGATGCTTTGCCTATGGCTGTTATTTGGTTCAATGGCAGAATAAGGCGACGCTTTTAATAATTTGCAACTGAACTGTCCACACACACACACACACACACACACACACACACGAGTCAGGCACGTGACCCAAAAAATACAAAAGCATAAAGGGCTTTGGTGGGAGGGGGAGGTTCTAAATAAATAAACTTCTTTACAGATAAAACACTGCAGAAATATCACTGAGGTTTCTGAGAAGGCCGTGCAGAGGTTTGCATGCTAGCAGGTAACTTTTTGGAGGCTTTCTCAGCAGACTGCCTGCCACTAGGAGACATGGGAATGGCAGAATCTAGCTGGGAAGACTTGGATTTGCGAGCAGACAGCAGAGAATGTTTAGCAGAAGCAGGGTCTTTAGAGACAGCCTCCTTTCCAGCTGCATTTGCAATTGGCTGCTGGGAGCCTGGAGGCTGGTAGCCTTTCTCGGCCTTGTCATCCACAGTATTCTTACCAACCAACTTGACAGAGCTCCCACCAGTCTTTTTAGAGAGCAAGCTTGTCTTGCCAAGATCGGTCGACCGCCGGGTTTCCTTCTGTCTCAAGGCGGACTTGAAGAAAGACAGCCCCTTGTCCTCAGACTTGCTATCTCTCTTCAGACCAGACCGAACACTCATGCTGGGGGAGCGCAGGCTGGCCATGGAAGAGCTCCGGACATGCTTGCCATCACCTCTGCCCTCTCCCGCTCTGGCCTGGCTCACCCGAGGAGAGCTGGGTTTGGAGGTGGAGGTGACGCTGGCTCTGTCAGAACCCAGGCTTTGTCTGGAGCCCTCTCTACTCAAGGTCCGATCTGAAGTCCTGCTCTTCCCAGGAGGAAAGGGGCCCTTGGTGGCAGGGCCCGAGCCTTTTTTGGCAAATGTAGAGGAAGCAGTGTAAGTGAGGCCAGAAGCTGACTTCTGCTTCTGTGGTGAAGGAGATGACATGGAGTCCTGGGATTTGGGGGATGCCTCCTTTCTGGGCTGGCCAGGGGCAGGGGATGAATGCCTTCCACTGGCCCTAGAAGATGAATCTGCTTTGCTTCGAGAGCGGGAATGCTTTAGAGAGACTTTTACTGGAACAGGAGAAGAAGGCGATGTACTTGAAAGAGATGAGTCCTGGCTTGCCAAGGCTGGCCTCCCCTTCCGCAAGCTTTTATCTGGCTCAGAAGTGCCTTTGGAACTGGGAGATCTCTTGGTTGTGCTCTCTGGTTTCTTTGTGAGTGAGCCTGGGTGGCTCGGGGGCTTCACCTCTTTGACTGGAGAGCTGTCTACAGAATCACTCTGATCCACATAAGCAATTTGATTATTGTTATCAAATGGATCAGGAACTGGAGGTAAGTGATCCCCTTGTGCTAAGTTTCTGCTCTGTGTATCTACAACACTGGAGTTCAATTTTCGTGCATCTGATTCATCTTTGAACACACCTTCCATGACAGCCAATGGGGCCCGGCCCACAGCCTTATGTTCACGTCGACTGTGACTGTCACTTGGCTCCTGGAAACTGCTGGAAAGATTCCTCAAACTGCCAAAGCAAGAGATGGAGACCTTGTCATCTACTGCCTCCCCGATCTTCTCCAAGGTAGAGGCGGAGCTGTGAATTGGAGAGTCCCCTGAGAATCGGGAAGGTGAATTCGAACGCATCTGCAGCTTAGCAGACAAGGACCAAGAAGGTCTCATGCAATTTTCATTGACGGCCAAAGGGCTGGTGACAGAAGATCGGCATGACAAACTCTGCCGCTGGACACTTCTCACAAATGGTCGAGTTGAAAAGCCTCCTGAACACAGCAAAGAGAATTCTGTTCAGTTAAACCAACAAAAACATTCTAGTAACATCTTAAGATACTGAACATAGAACAAAGGCAAGCCTCGTGGAATGACAAGAACATGGCCTTCAAAGCCAGCCTGTCTGGAGCTAAGGACAGCTTCGTGACTTCAACCTTTTGGCACCCAGTTCCCTAAACAGGGACATCCTAATGCGGGGATAAGCAAGCTATTCTCTGGACCTCCTAACTCTACATCAGGGGTCAGCACACTTTCCCTGCCAAGACCACAGAGTAAATTTGTTAGGCTGTGCAGGCAAACCACTCAGCTCTGCCACTGAGGCACGAAAGCAGCCATGGGTGACAAAAATAGGTGTGGCTGTGTTCCAGAAACCTTTACTTACAGAAAAAAGGGAATGAGCCATATATGGCCTTTGGACTCTAGTTTGCCAACCGCTGGTCTAGTGTGATAATTAACTAACAGCCTTCAAGTTCTATGCCTAGTAGGGTATCTCGCACTCCACAGATGCCCACTAAATGTGAGCTGTTAATCCAGCTTCTTCGTGCTACTGAAGGACTTCTGGGACTCACAGAATGAAGTCCTTGCCCAAGATTACACAAATAATTACAGGCAGAGCTAATACCAGAACACATCACCCTGTGACCCCCTCTCAGTGCCACATGTAAATTAGTTTGTAACAGATGACGGTCAAAGTGCATCAATGGGACTAGAGACTTGGATTCAATTACACCTATCCTGAGTGACCTAAAACTGCCAAAGGAAATACTCATAATTAGAACAATATATAGTATCTATATTGGCAGCAGTTTAAAACTTCAAAAGAAAACATTCTAAACTGAATACTATACACACTTACATTATAGCTGTGGCATTTATGAAATTCCATCTCTATAAAATCCTAAGAGGCAGCTCCGTCCTGTGGGTCTCACCCAGCACCATTAAACAACACTGCTTGGGAGGACACTGATTTCACCAACTACAATGTTTAGAAATAAACTAAGGCCAACCAAATCTAGGTTTATTGTTGACACTGAATTCTAAGTTTATAGGCTGTGTTAAAAATAACATCTACCTAAATATGCAAAGGTTCACTAGTCGGCTTTTCATAAAATGTTAGGAGCTACAAGGAGCTTAGGAAGTACAGCCTGATAATCTTATTTTAAAAACAAGGAAGCAACAAGCCAGAGCAAGAACCGTGATGCTGATGTGCTAATCTGGTCATCTTCTTCCAACCTCCTGCAATTTTAGCTCCATTTCATTTTCTCAGAATTACCCATCACCACTAGAAGCAGATTATAGCGATCGAAATGCTGGCTGCAGAGTGAGCCTTGTTGGAAGATGAGTCACGGTCCTCATTATAGAAGCTGAGCTCACTCCCTCCTCCCTCCAGCTCTCACCACTGGCTGCTTGATCCTTCCCACACCACCTGGGGTCCCTGTTAGAGAACTAAGGTCTATCCTGCCATTACTAAACCACCAAGGGAAAGTTTAAAAAAAAAAGCCACAATTCAATTTTTATCAGATTTCCCAGTTTTTATATTGTAACTATGTTCAGAACCAGAAGTCTGAGGCTGGGAGAGTCGGGGCCTCCTCACCAGGCTGAGAACACTACCTACTAAGCAGGTAGCCACAGACAAGGTATGACATCCTTAAGGCCTGAGAGCACTTTGAAAAAACATACGTACATTACTATACAGAGTTAAAGCTCCAGTGTGCATGCTAGACTATCAGAGTAGAAAATAATGAAGTAGAAGGGAAAAGACAACAACCCTGTTTATATAAAATGCACTTCTTATGATTGTGACCCACAGCTATGTGGCCCCACTCACTACACTCCCTCCCTTTCAGTCCTCCCACAATCTCTTGAGACTTTGTTCATAACCTGAGGGACCCTGTGCTATGTCCATCACTTGCCATTTTGGAAATCTGTCACCAAAACCCACACCCACCATCATCTTCACTTCTTTCTCCAGTCATCTCCACAGACTCTGAGAGTGAGGCCAGGGAGGTGCGTCTGGAAGAAGCTGCAGAGGTCACGCTGGCTTGCTTGCTCCCCGGGAGCCGGCTCACCCAGTGCTCGCACAGGGAAGAGCTTGTGGAACCTGCAGAAAAGGAGGTGGGTCCAACAGTCACACTGTGCTGCACATACCCTTGTAAAGGTGCCACAGCTAAGCTGTGGGTACTGATGTCCTCGGCCTGGGGCTGATGTACACTCCCAGAGCCAAACAGAAGATGAAGAAATAGAAGGCAGCTCCAACACACAAGATCAGCAGGAGTAATAAATGCAAGGATAGGGAGGAATACTTCAGAACGTAATGTCTGATTCTTAAGAGTTGGCAGGAGAATGGAATATAGACAGTCACTCACACAATCATCCATTCTACAGAAGTAAGTACCTACAGGGCAGGCATTGTTCTGGGTATTTACAGTAATATTTCTAACTCAAAGAGAGAACAAACAACAGTACACTGCACTTCTTCTTAAGTTAACTGCCTTATGAAATTTAAAGGGGAAGGAGGGCAGTGTTAGGAACAGAACCGAAGGCTTGTCTAGCACATGTGAGGTAAACATTTAGCTTTACCACTGAGCTAAATCCCCAGCCCTTTATGGAATGTTTAACCATTTCATAATATTAATAATACACACACATACACAGCAATGTGTCCATCTGTCTGTTTTGGGGATGCCCTTAAATATGTATTAGGGCAACAGAAAGTGCTCTTGAAATTGACTACAATTTCAAGCAGGACTGTCTCAAGTACACCACAACAACATATCATTTCTGAGCACAACTCTGGAAAGCACAAAAGGAAGTCTTAGAGTACTGGAGCTCCCACTTCCTGTTAGGAAGTGAACAGCCACATATGGGTGGGGTTTGGCTCTGGCGAGGGGTCACTTCACTTGAGTAAAGCTTCCTCTCAGCTGCTTTGAACTTAGTCTTCATAGGCCTAGAGAAGAATAGGGGGTCACCATTCTCTGGCCTATCTATGTTTCAGTCCTCTGCCATGTTCTCTTACAGTCAAACTCTGCATTAGGAACACATGTCCCCTTGTTTGGATTATGTGCCCTGCATGTATATTGTGTACTGGTACTCACTGCTGTGTTTATTAATACAACAGGTTACGAGACTAAACATAAACCACCCAATTATTATAGCCCTCAATCCCCCTAACAAAACAGGTCAATCTTTGAATTGAAAAAAATACTATTTTTAATAGTTTTCCCCCTTTACAAAATGTTTTTCACATACTTTTACCTAATTCAGTGTATACCATGATCCCACAAAGTAGGTGTTAAAATCACACTCACATTAGAGATGATGAACACATGGCTCAGATGGCGCACGCACCAAGGTAACCCAAGGTGGGGGTTTTGGAGCGGCACACCAGGTTGCCTCTCCACTCACTCACACACTCGTTCCCCAGGGAAACAACACAAGCTCTCTGCTCCATCTCTACAGGAACTCTGCTGGCCCTCAGGTGCTCTCACAGTCCACCCTCAGGGCCTTCGTTGCAATCACGTGGGTTTCCAGATTAAAGGGAAACATAAGAACTAATTTTATCAAACTGACGGTCATGAAGCCTTCTGAAATCCTCTGTATCATGAACTACAATCTTCTGCTTTAGGAAAAAACTGACCAAGAACAGGAGTCAGTCTTACCTGCCACTGAGCTGTTGGCCGACCATGATGGGATGGCTGTCCGCCTCTGGTAGAAAAGGATGTAGGCTGTCTGTGTGCACACTTCATCTTCGGACAGCTGCTGCACATCACTGTCATCAAAGCAATACCAGAGACCGTCCACAGAGTTCTTACAGTAGGCTGCCAAAAGAAGCCCACAGTCAGTACAGTGAAAGCCACAATCACTGTTTCCATTTTACCCACAGACACCATCTCTTTGGCTAATACAATTAATTCAAGAACTGTTTAAGTCTGTGTATACTAATACAGAGATTTAAAGAATCCAAATTCTGTATCACTGTCAGGCAAAGTTTGAGAAATTCTAAATTATTCCAAGTAGACTCATTTCTATTTCATCTTAGAAAATACAATATACTTATTTAAACCACTGGATTTCAACCATGGCCAATTTTGTCCCGCAGGGGACATTCAGCAATGAAGGAAACATTTTGATTGACACAACTGGATGGGAGCATGCTACCAGCATCTGGTAAGGGTTAGAGGCAAGGGATGTTGCTAAATATTCTACAATGCACAGAACAACAGAGAATTATACAGTCAAAATGTCAATAGTGCCAGAGTTAAAAATCTTAATTTAAGCACTTAATATTCTAGTGTTTATTAGACACAAAATAATACAAATAGAAATAATATTAATAACCCAGCATCTAACATCTGTTTAACACTTACCATATGCCAGCATCTCATTTTAATTCTAAGACTTGTTTTATTATTATTCCCAATTTACAGAGGTCCAGAAACACTACCAGCATGCCCCTGGTCACACAGTTGGTGAAGGGCAGAGCCTAGCTCACTTCAAGTTTCTCTAATCCTTGAGCTTGCACTTAAACCCCCACTCTACCTTCTTCCCTCAACAGATACACAAACAATGCCTCAGGGAAGTTCCCTGGCAAATTGAGAACATATAAGCTCATGAATGCAGGAGGCCTTCTCTCCAGTTCAAACTCTAAACCTGAGACATAAATAGTGCATTCAAGTACCAACAAAAATTTAGAGAGTTTTAGGCTTGGCATGCAAAAGGCCCTGGGTTTAATCTCCAACACACCTCTGCCCCAAACGCAAACTTAAAGAGTTCATGAAGCCAAGTCACCCATAAGGATATATCAAAGAGTTTTATAAACTTGATCCAAAACGGCATATTATCATTACATTTTCTAAAAATACCCATTTACTGGCATAAGATCGAATGAATGCTGGAAGTGAATTCCTCAATAAGCCACACAGCTTCAACAAGCAGAAAACCTAAGAGATGGAAGGGCCCCAGACAAGGAAGGGTTACTTGCATAAGACAGGTCCCCAAAAGGAGAACAGAGAATCTATGATCATGAGAAGGAACACCATTTGCAACTAAAGACTCGTCAGAACCAGAACTGGGGAGAAATGGAGATGCACACAGCAAACAGAGCTAAACCTTGTTTGACCAATGATGTCAGGTCAAGCTTCATGCATAAATGACCCAGCTGGTGAGGTAGCTCCTATTTTAGAGTGGTGAGTGGGAGCAGAACAGTAAGGCGGAAACGTACCCAGCACAAGGGGGCAGAATAACCCTACTCTACTGTCAGTCTATTTCTCTTAAGGATGGTTCATTCTTGAACCTGCTGTAAATAGGGAGGGAGGGTGCAGAGGGGAGGGGGGAAAGGGGGGAGAACCAAGATACATCATGTATAGGTACAGAATTAATGTAATGAATGTGACCATTGTATGTAGAATGTACCAATACATGTTCTTGGTTTAAAATAAAAAATAAAAAATAAATTAAAAAAAAAAAGGATGGTTCATTCTCAGTCATGGAGTAGAAACTAAGGCAGCACAGTAACTCATTTAGGAGCAAATGATGTATTTACTAAAAAAAATCCTACTTGCTTTCCTCCCCAGCACCACCTTCTGACATGTTTTCTAGGCCAGTGCCTCTTGAACTGTGGCTCAGAGACTGGTACTTGTCCACAAGAGAGGCACCACAACAGAAATAAGGATTCAGAAGCTTTTATAGCAATCTGATGCTGCTAGAACACCTTTATTGTGTTTTCACAAAAGTATTGCTCATGAATTAGAAAACTGTAAGTAGAAGAAATAGTTTGACAAACACTCTTCTAGAATCCTTGCACAAGTCAGCCATACACATATCATGTAATTATAGCTAGAACTAGTGCAAAATAAGGAACACATCAGAAAAGACATTTCAAATGAAAAGTTAAAAACAAAGCACCTTTAATTCAACAACGCTGAGGGTATTTGAAGTATTCTCTAAACTACGACTCTAAACATTGTATATACCAGACAACTAGCAGTATGGCTTAAGTACAGGAAAGAGAAAATAATACAGAAACTATCTGAGTAACTCCCAGGGAAGGGGTCCCATGAAGCAGGCACCCTCACTTCCTGCTTACCAATGTGGTACCCAAGTCAGAGTAAGGTTAGTTGGCCAAGATCACAGAGCAGGAAAGATGGGTCTGGCTTCTAATCTGAGCTCCTTTTACTAAATTATATTGCCCGCCACCCCCGGGTTTTCAGGCATTTTTCAAAGACTGTTGTAAATAAAGAGCAATAGGACATGCTAAAAACTAGCATTGTCCTACTCTTCCCCAAAATTTCTTACTCGAAAGCACATCACAGAAAAATGACCTTCACCAAAGCTTAAACTGGATGAATATCAACCAAGAATGCTGGCAACAGTACACCAGGTAATCAATGAAATTATACCAGGTAATCAGTGAAATTAAATTACTTTTTTTTTTTTTTGGTGCTGAGGATTGAAGAAATTAAATTATTTCTAAGCCCTTCTCCATTCTAAGAGACCATGAGCAGATAATTCCATGACCCACTGTCAAAGAACATAAATATTACTAGTAATGACACGAAAGCAAAAATCCAAGTAGTATAATGTTTATACAAGTGACCCTTACAAAATATAAACATAAAACATATAAGATATCAAATACAGTATCATGATCCAAATGGGCTTAAACCAAAGTATAAAGTAAGCTGTGTTGCAGCATCTAACTAATATCTGATCTCCTGTGAAGTCAGAGCATCTCTGGAACCTTATCTGGCTTTTCTTTCACGAGCGCTTCCTAGGGCCAGGAGAGGCGGCCTAAACTCTTCTAGTACGATACACTGAAAAGTTGGAGTCATTTCTCTCACAAGCAACTGCTGCCAGCATCATCTAAATATTTAAAGAGACTGAACAGAAAGGATTTTAAGAGTAAGAGATGGCATCCAGTCATCTTCCTGGCCTCCTACCCGGGAGGGGCAGAGAGAGCATATTGAAAGAGGGCTCCTAGATGGGCTGGGAAGGCTGACCGACGCCTTTCCCTAGGTGACGGGGTAGGGGGATGTCCGTGGCTAATTGCGAAGGAAAGAGTCTTGGGGAGCACAGCCTTCCCTTGCCTCCCCTCACCTTTGTAAATATATGGTCAGCACTAGTGTGCTGGGGGTCTTGTTACAGAAACCACAGAATTGATGAAGAAATAAAGCTCCTGAGAAGTACTGCATGAAATATATTGAGTATAAAGGATGCAGAAATCGTAGCCCTGGCCGCCAATGCAGATAAACCAAACTTATAGTACTGTCCTCACTTCAAATATTCATATAAATAGATGTCCAGGCAAGAAGCCCTAAAATCTGCCCAGCCTTCAAGTGGTTTATGCATGGCCTTAACCCAACGATTCCATTTCTAAGACTCTCAAGGAAATTCAGAACTACAATTCAGAAAAGTAAACATGCACAAAGATATTCACCAGTACTAGATGATAGGGATACATCTAAGAAATGTGGTATTAGGCAATTTTATCATCTGAACATCACACAGTACAGTTATACAAACTAAGATGGCTATAACACCACTACCCAATATCTTATAGGCCACTACGGCATATGCTGTACCTCTGCTCCCTTACCCCATAAGGTGCCAGATTACTAATATCATTGGCTTTTCCTGTCTCTACAGCACACTGTGAGCACTCCCTTCTCTGGTCCCCTGCCTCTACCCACTGTTCAGACTTTCACCACAGAACCTACTAAACATTATTGCAAGTTTTATTTGTGTCTATGTCTCCCTCTACTTGATTATACTCCTAAAGACAGAAGTTGAGACCTATTCATGTCTAATGGGACAGAGACCACTGCAAGCTAAACATGAATATACCAGTAAAATCACAACAGTGTAAAACAACAGCAACAATTTACAGAAAACTCCGCAAGTATACGACATAGGTAAAGTGTTACCTAAATAAAATGCAACATTATTCAGCCTGAAAAAGGAAGGAAATTTTAATGCATGCTACAACATGGATGAAACTTGAAGACATTATACTAAATAAACCAGTCACAAAGAACAAATATTGCATGATTCCACTTATAGGAGGCACCTAGTAAAATTTATAGAGACAAAGAGTATGGTGGTTGTCAGGAGCTAGGAGAGAAAAAAATGGAAATTATCATTTACTGGTATAGAGTAGTGGTGGCAAACCTATGGCACACATGCCACAGCAGGCTGTTTGTACCACTGAAAGCGCTAAAAAGTCTTCCATCACTGAAACAGTTTCAAATTGAAAAGATGAAAAAAGTTCTGGAGATGTATAGTGATGATAGTTGTAAAATAATGTAAGTGTATTTAACATCACTGAGTTATATACTTAAAAATGGCTACAATGATAATTTTCTTATACATATGTTAGCAACAATTTTTTAAAATCTTAGCAATGGTTATCTTCAAGTAATGAGCCCATGGATCATGGTATTCTTTCCACCTCTCTCTAGTCTCTAAATATCATATGATGAACAGAGTTGCTTCTATAAATGAAAAAGTAAATTTGCCCTTAGAACAAAAAGAATAAAGATACTATAAAAGTGGCTCAGAGTCATTCTAAGTAAGGGAGAAGTAAAGTAAAGCAAAAAGTACTCAAAGAAGTAAAGCAAAACCTTAAATGGGGTAATACAAATGGGATAAACAGAGTGACTCCCCAGTTGACCAGACAGTGCTATCCATGCATACATTCTCCAATCAGATCTGATAACTACTAAATGATCCAACTCAGGACAGAGAAAGATCTGTAACATACTTGCTCTTGAACAGACACCTGAAGGATGAAACTGCCCTCACAACTGGCACATTGCCCACTGGAAGAGAAAGGGAAGTTCTAAAACCAAGTAACCCTAGTACAAGCAGAACCCGCCTGAAGGAATGTCAGCACAGACACACGGCCTCTCACACTGCAGACCTGTGTAGTGCCCCCCTTGCATGGTGCCATGATGATTGCACACAGCATACAGGTCATAGATGTAGTCCTCAGGGTCCCTCCCGAGTCCATAGGGCCGTCTCCACGGGGACCAATGGGACGGCAAACTCCAGCTGCTCTGGCTTCTCTTAACCACATGAGGTGTCATGTCCAGGCCAGTCAAGGGGAACTTGACCATGTTCTGAAGTTTCATACGCTTGTCTCCTTCCTGTCATAAGAAGAAAAAAGAGTTCTGATGATATTTTAGTGCAAGCAGAAGGCAGATCAGTTCAATGTAGAATGCTGACCCTACTTGCTAAAGCAGTCTGAGTAACCTAGCTGCTCGATGTTTCCCAAAACACACATTGTAACAGGGAAACAGACTAAGAGATTTAACTGTCTAGAGTAGTAATGACAAATCTTTTAGAGCTTTCAATGATACAAACTGCCTGCTGCAGCATGCGTGCTATAGGTTTGCCACCACTGGTCTAGAGGAATAGGTTTTAATACAACTAAAATGGAACCAGTAACAATCTATCTACAGAGAGTAAATGAACCTGAGTCTTCGTTTCTTTATCTGTTAAGAATTTTCAGCTTTTTAACTTACAAAATATTGGACAATTTCAGCAATTTCAGGTGGTTATGCTGATACCTCAGCAGGAGAGGCATGAAAATTAGTGGAGTGATAACTACATGAAGGACAAATCTAGTGGCTGGCCCAGAGGAGCCACTCAATAAGCAGCGCTCCTCTCCTTCCTCCTCCAACAAATACAAGCCCACACTGACTTGGCTTAATATATTCATTTAGTTGCCAATCTTGAGTAATCTGTATCTTCTATTATAGGAAAATCCTTTGAAATCCAACTATTAGTTGAACAGATATTTACTACATGTTTCCTGTGTCAATGGGAACTTTAAAAAAATAATCAAGCATTCATATGCCAACCCCAAGGAGCTATAGATCTATTAAGGGAAGAAAAATATTCATAAAGGAGAGGAAAAAGGGTCCTAAATAGTCAGGAAAAAGGGTCCTAAATAGTCAGGAAGGCCAGGCTGAAGACTGTAGACCTCATTCTGTAGTGAAGGGGGAAGCACTGAAGCTTTTATGGAGGAGGTGATGTCACTGGAGATCTGTGTGAGCAGCGAATAAAATACGTTAGAAGGAAGAGTAATGAAGGTTAATAAATCAATTAAAAAACATTGCGGTTGCAACCAGCTGGAAAATAACAAAAAGTCTGAACTGGCAGGGTAACAGCTGGAATAAACAGATGGAGACACGTAAAGATTCAATGGAGAGGCACAGCCAAGCTGCAAGTGACTGCCTAGGGTAAGAAGGATAACAAAGAGGAGTCAAAGATGACACTCATTTCTAGGTATCTGGAAGGGAGACGATATGCCTTCCAAAGGCACAGAAAGCTAGGGAAACCAGTCCATGTGGGGAAAAGGAGACAGAAAAGGCTGGCATCCAAACTCCTTAACCAGCTTCCCCCTTGGAAAGCCTAACAGTAGTAATGCTGAACTGAATCCCTATGCAAAAGCCCTGGCCTCTGGGGACCATGCATTACCCCTGCCACCTCTGCTTCCCCAGAGGTCCTCTGCATGTCTCAAGCTGATTCACATTTCTCTACCTTGATGGCCAGAGCTCTATCCCAAGATAGCAGCAGCCCTCCCCAGATGACTGCAATGGCCACCTCCAGCTCTCCCTGGCTTCATTCTTATAGTCTCTTTCTCATCACTTCTCCAGACAGGAGCCAGATGTCCTTTCCAAAATATACCCCAGGTCCACCACCACCCCACGCTCTGGAGCACCAGCCCTCCTGGCCTACTTTTGGTCTCATGCAAGTGCTATGCTCGTCCAGGCCCTAGACTCTGCAGACACCACTGCCTGGGCCACTGTAAGTGTGCATCCTGGCTTACATCTCACCTAGAAAATACCTCCTCATCTTTCACAGACATTCTTAACCTAAAGCCAGGCCACAGATTCTGCCCATGTACCTTTCTTACAACAGGCCTGTCTAAAAGAATTGTGACCTCAGGGAACAGACAAGCTTTTTCAGAAAACCTGATACACGAAGCAACACAACAAAGAACTTATCTTCTCTGTGTGTACTTATGACTCATCTCCTCAATGATGCAACAACTCCCTGAGAGCAGGATGACACTATTACTACATTAGGCAGAAACAGAATTCTTTTCCCCCAGAAAGGATCTCCACACTTTTTTTTCTTAATACCAAAGTAAACATACCAACTTCTAAGCAAAACATTTACAAGTCTGAAGCAAACCCTCAAGACCAGCAATATAAATTAAAATGTTTAGGACTTAAAGGGTCACAGAATGCTCAGATTTTGCTTTGGGAAAGAACGAAACACAACCCCAAATAGGGGCAAATCTGTGTCTATACACACCCAGACAGGATTACTGGATCAAACAGGGACACCAAAGAACTTACATACCATCACTAGGAGGGGGCAAAGGAAATTCAGTCATGCTTGCCTTTCCCTGTGATAAAAGATTTCCTTACCTGGCGAAATCTCTTGAGGTGTATAATAAGCACATCAGGCAGAGTCCACAGGCTTAATGTAATGCTCCCCTGCTGTAGCTGCTTGCAGTGTGGGCAACGCCAGGCATCATCTGGGGCAAGCTGAAAACAAGGAGCATGACTTCTGTTATGCACTGCTTCAGGCAAGACCTTGAGAGACGGCTAGACTAAGTTCTTGTCCAGGTCATGGGACAACTCAGAATCTCTCTGGAAATGGCCCATGAGGGAGCCAAAGGAATAACACAGTCACAAGTGGCACCTGACAAGAGTTTGGACCTAAACGTGTGCTGACCAGACTATCTTTCAAAGAAGAACAATTAAATTAGTAAATCCCACAGAGAGGATGGTAGATGTCACAAAAGCACCCCAGAGTCAGCATACCCCTAAACTAATTCATCATCTTTCCACCAATATGGACTCTCCTTCTGCTCCTGTATGTCCTATCTCAGCAAATACCACTGCTGCCCACCAGAGAAAAAACACACAGAACCACGCCAAAGTCCAAACCCTTCCCACTTCCCTTCTCCTTGTATTCTTTGTCCACCCAAAGCAATTCTCTCTCCCATTTCTTGTGCTTGTCTCCTCCTCTGCACGCCTGCTAACACCACTTTCACTCCAAGTCCTCACTCATTCTCTCACCTGGACTTCATCAATTCTATTTTCTCCCCCAAGCACTGAACTCTCCAAACACTCCTCCCCTCCTGCTATCAACAAAATCTTTCTAAACATCAACCTAAGGCTCCAAAATCCATTTGTCATCTCGGCAGGGACAAGTTTCAAGATGAGGATGTATTAATTCAGAGGTGGTAATAGATGAGAAATTTATTCTGTCTTCAGAAGATACACCAGATCTGAGATCATCAATACAATCAGGTAAAGGAAGCCCTGGGAATGGATGACAATTCCCACTGAAATGGAAAGAAGCCAAGGACAATTTTGGGGAATGCATCTTTTTAAGGGAAACACCAAAACCCAGAGGCCATCAGAGACTGCAGATGCACAGTCAGAAAAATGAGCAAATTAGAAGCATTCCCTTTATGATTACAAGAAGAAAATGGCAATGAGTGGTCATTAGTACCACATCCAATGCAGAGATCAAATGCAGCATCAGCAGAAGCTACAGAACTCAACAAACTAGAGGCCACCAAGACTTCAGAGACCAGTATCAAAACGCAAGTCAGAGAGATGACAAGAGGCTTGAGGGGGACCACCTGAGGTAAAGTTAGGCAGAACAAAGGAGAAGAAAGACTGGTATTGTAGCTTGAAAGAAAAGCAGAACTATGGGAACTTTATTTTCATGACAAGAAGACCAGTCATGTTTACAAGAAAGACAGGGAGGGACAGAACTTCAGGTATACGGGAGTAAATCAGAAAGACCAAAACTAAATTGCCATCTGGTAAGCCCACACCTCTAAGCAACATATTAAAATTCCCTGTACATGACCATCCAACCCAATGCTTGTGTATAGAAGAAACAGGTTTTCATTTACCTAATTTTAACATATTACAAACAGACAATTTCATCAAATACAGTTAAGAATGTGTGACAATGTCTAACTTCTCTGAAAGTTTCTCAGATACTTCTCTGGCTTCTGTATTGATCTCAGTGTATGCTGCTGGAAGCTCCCAGACCTGCAGACCACACTCTGAACATCCTGCCTCTTGCCTCTTCCTCTTCTATCTTTATACTGTTATTTTGACCCCAATACTGACTCTACCTTGCAAGGAAGGGAACTAGCTCAGCAGACAGTGATCCCACTTTCAGATGGTCTGCCACAAAGGGCTTCTACATTTAAGAAAAAATCACTCTCTTTGTCATTTGCAATCTTTAGATTCTGCCTTTTATAGAAAATGAAGTTTAATCTCTTGTCGACAGACAGTCCTTCACGTGCCTGAAATTAACTATTAGATCCCCTTAAGGCCTTCTTTGTCAAAATATACTCCATTAGTCATGACCTCCAGGCACTCCATTCCCCGCACATTAGAGAGTATCCCAGGTTGCCATCTCTTAAAGTGAATATTTAAAGCAATTAAAAGACTATGGTGTCACCATCAGAGTTCTGGGCACTGTTTCTAATGCCTCTGACAGGCAACATGACAGTGGCTCACACCCATGTGGCATTGCTGATCAATAATGAGCGTGCGGACAGCTACGCCCTGAAGTTACTGTCATGCAGCCTACTGCTAGCTAAGTCCTTCCTCCTCCTTGTCTATAATTGTAGTATTATTTTGGGCCCAATACTGAACTTCCCAAGTACCACTCACGCATCTAGGACATGTTTATTGCACATCTTCCATGTGCCAAGCACTGTTCTAGAATACTAGAACTATTTAGTGAGAAAGACAATTCCTGCTCTCACAGAGCTCATACTGTCCTAACTCTCTCCCTTACCTCTGTGTTCTAGTCATACAGCCTCATTTCTGTTTCATAACTATACCAGGCTCCTTCCTACCCCAGGACCTTCGTTTCTACCTAGACAAATGAACTCCTATGAAGACTATCCTGCTAGCATCAACTCATCATTCTGGGTCAGTGAGATGTTTGTGGACACCAGTGCCGTCATCTAGTAGACCTGCTCATCTCTAAGCTTTGTGCCACTATTTTCAAGCATCTCCCAAGTCAAATATTTATCTCCCAAGAGACAAACAGAACAGAGTTCCACACACTGTCTACAGTGAGCCACTTTCAAAGCCAGCTACTTTATAATTAACCCCAAAGTTGAGAAAACATGTCTCGTGAAAAACTACTATTAAAGGAACTAGCTACAAACAGCTTGGAAGTGAGAAGATTCAGCCAGAATATGAAAACTATTTTGAAATATCAGAAGAAAAGTAGAAGAAAATTATGAGTTTTGAGTATGGACAAACTCGAGAGAGAACAGTCTCTTAGTTGTAGTAACCAGGGGACATAATTCAGGTTAACTTCAGTCACCATCAGAGTTATCCAAAATAACAATGGAGTAGGCAAGCCCCTCGAAAGAGGAGGAATTCAGAGGCAGAGCAATCAGCCATCCGAAATTAAGTAGACAGACCCAACCATTAGAAAGTACCCTTAAAGTACCTTCTGATCCTAACATTGCACAATTACCTGTGTACAGGAGTGAAGACTAAAATCTAATGGTCAAAATCATTATCCTAAACATCAATGACCTAATGATCCTAAACATCAATCCAAGTGCCCTGCCAAGGTTTCTTATAGCACATTAAAACCACATATGCATAGGCCTCACACACAGAGGCTTATCTACCCCTCCATCTGTCTATCCATTCACTTAAATATTTACTGAGTCCCTAGTACCTGCAAAGCACTATGCTAAGTGATCCAAAGCACTGCTGCCCTGCAGGACTTTGTCTGTGCACAGTTCCATACAGAAACCATTATCCACACACATCCACTGAACACTTGAAATGGGGCGTACACTGCTAAGAAAGAGAATTTCTTATTTTGTGTTACTTTAATTAAATTTAAATGAGTCCTCACACCTAAGTTCTCAGTACACAGGTACTTAGTTGGAAAACCCTTGTTTTTGTTACTAAGGAAAATAATTTAAAACTTCTAAAGAGAAAAGAAATCACTGACCATTAAAAAGAAAAAAATTACAAAGATTTTTAGAGCATTCCAATCTATCAAAAATCTAAACTGCTTTTTATTAAAGTCCTAAAAGGAATAGCACTAAGATGCAGGAAACATGTGCAGAACCTGTGGAAACATAAAATCCTGGGGAGTTTTCTGGGGCTGATCTGGTTTCTCCATTGTCATCTTGCCATGCTCCCTGCCTACCACCCTCGGCACCCAGCACCCAGCCTCGCACCCGTTCCTCTTTGGTGTAGAGTTGAAAACATTGGGATAAAGTGCAGGTCTGAGGCTGATGATGACGCTCCTTCTGTACACGGACACTTTCTGAGTCAGGGATATACTCATCTTCGGTATTTACAAACAAGCTGCAATTACAGGACAAAGCAAGTATCAGACAAATTCTTACAGAAGGGACACAAATATACAATTACAGCTTTACAAAGTGACTATGAATTCATAACCAAAAAAGATCAATGTCTAAGAACGCAAAAGTGGTCATCCAACCCCTCTAAATGTTTCAAATGTTCTTGAAAAGTTCTCCATCTACAAACTTATCTTAAGAACTAACTTCAAGTTAATTTTTCTGGGATTATTCATGAACAGTGCTCACTAAATCATATCTGTCCTTTGTATCTAAGGGCTTGATAGGCCAATTATAAAAACCAAAGTAATTGTACCTATATAGTAGTTAGTAAGTATGTGGCTTCTCTATCAGCAGCAGATAAACATTCTAAGATTTTCAGGTAGGAAAGACCATATAGAAAAGAAATAATATCCTGCTTAAAAAAAGGATTAACAAAAAATTTAGCTAAATAGATGAGAGATTTGTGTTCCAGCTAATTTGGAAGATCAAAGGTGTGCTACTAAAGTAATTAAAACAATGATTGAATAAATATCAATAAAAAAAATACTCACAAATCTTTTGTCTCCTTGTCCCATTCTACTACTAATTTCACATGAGCAGTACCACCTGGTCCACAAGATTTTAATGCCCTATAGAATAGGGAAGCTACATATTATCATCTAAAAAATGATCTTACTTAAACATGATTATGCTCTTACCTAGAATCCTGTGATTACTGAAAAAAATCTTCATAGTTCCCCAAAAGAAAACATTTTCAGTGAGACCATTATGTACTTGGATTTAGTAACTGATTTAAAAGTAGACTGAAAAATCTTTAAATTAAAATGTCCAATAGAGAAAAAAAGAGATTGGAAAAAATTAGTATCACATTATAAGCTGTCCTCAATCACACTCAGATGTTCTTTATCGCTTTTCCAACTTTTGCCCCATTTCTTACCCACACAGAGGCTGGGCAAGAGTTTCGTGGAATAGTCTTCTCTCCCACCTCTCCACCTGCTCCACACTCCAAGCTTAACAATGACATCCACATCTACCTGCACTGTGCTGCCCTCCCTCCTTCATAAAAGCAACACCCTCTGTCCCCGTTCACTGGCCACTGCCATCTCCTGAGAGAATATTTCAGCATTCACAGTTAATATCACTCATTTAATCTTTCTTATGTTGTACAATATTTTGGACTATATTCTCATCTCTAAAATCAAACAAGTGGCTTTTAAACAGAACTATGCTGTACATTTTATTAAAATCCTGAAATGCAGACACTATAATATCTGTTTTAAAAAATCATAAAAACATAAATTATGTCAGGCATGGTGGCACATGCCTATAATCCCAGTACTCAGGAGGCTGAGGCAGGAGGATCGCCATGAGTTTGAGGCCAGCCTGGACTGCATAGAGAGTTCAAGGCTGACCTGAACTACATAACGAGACCTATCTCAAAAGACAAAAACAAACAAACAAACAAACAAACTAACTAAAAAAGAATTTCAAATCTATATATCAATATACACAGAGTTTATATATCTATTTTATTAATACAATAAACATAATTGAAATACACAGAAAGCATGAGATAGCAAAAAGAAGTGACTAATCCTATGGGAGGAGGAGGAATATTGTAAAAGCTTAAAAGAATTATGGACCCAGGAAACCACACACACAAAGGCACACGTACAAAATAGTATGGATGGTTCAAACAGTACTTTGACACTGTGGGAAGTTTATGGTAGTGGAGAAAGAAAGAACAAGGTCCGACAAAAGGGAAGTAATCAGAGTTCTCACTATGAAAGATTTCCTGTACTGTGGAACTTGGGATTTATCTCTTAGGCCACAAGTTACCATTTCAGGGTTTCAGGGAGGAACAAGGCATGTATAGAAAGCTACTCTAGAAAACAATCCTGGTAAACACAAAAGTGTAATTTATCCACAGTCCCAGAACATACATTAATTTGCTTTCCTAAGTGCTCCATGGCTTTTCTGATTGTAAAAAGTTCATAAAACACTTCATGCTTAAATATGAATAAAAACTAAGTATTTAATTTCTAAATAAACTTAAGACATCTAACACACTTATACAGGAATTATATAAGGGATCACTTTAAATTACACATGAGCATATGTGAAATTCTAGAAGATGACTTTTTTCCCTACCTTTCTACTGTGGGGTGGCACAAGGGTTGCTCCTCCTGGGGCAGCAAGTATGTTATTCCCACAACGCTGACCACACGCAAACTGAATGGACACACCTGCATCAAATATCCAGTGGAAAATCAACTGAATTTCTCTTCAAAGGCATATTTTACAGTGACATTATAACAAACTGTTTTCTAAAATGCTTCTCTATAATATTGTTAGGTTGCTGAGCCATCCTAATACACTTTAAATACAATTTACCCAAATGCAATTTACATATGAAATGTTATAGGAGACAACACATTGCTTGCACTGCACATTAACTTAATGATCTTACACAGATAACATAGTAATAATAATTTTTTAAATGTATAAATAAAGGTTCTACTATAACTTCTCCAAGCTGAGCACATACTGAACTTTGTTAGATAAATATTATAAAGGAATACACAGCAGTTCAAGGAATTTCCTGCAGCAACCAACTAGCTCCTTTTATAAAATGAGAGATAAGTTCTTGGTCTTGAAAACCCGAACAAAACAAATTCAAATTTCATTGTAATAACTGTTTCCTCAAGGGGCATAGATGTATGCTGTGCTATAATATCAAAATATTTCCACACCTGAATGCAAACAGTAGGCCTCAAGAAATATTTCATCTTTTCCAAAATTTCCTTCTGCAAAAGATCCCATGCTATTGTCTTCTCCAAGTGCAGGACGAAAGGCAGCCCAAACCTACCACACAGAAATACCATAATCACCTTAAAAATGTAGCAATCCTTTATGGAATCACAACATACTAGGTTTTAGGACAGAACTCAAACAGGAAATTTAATGGCAGCTCTGACAAAGAGATAATGAGAAGGTCAGAAGAACAGCTTAGATTTCTAACTGAATAGCTTATACACCAAAATGGCTTCTAGGAAATATAATGCTAGGCTATCAGGCAGCAAGGGAACAGCATTAACAGAGACAATGAGGAAAGAAGGTAGAGTGGTCAGGAGTCTGGCATACATTGTGTCAAGCTGACAAAGAATGAGGTGACAGACGAACAAACAGTCAGGGCTGGAAGAGCTGAAGGGCAGGCAGCATAACCTGGTGGTCAGACAATAAGGGAGGCAACAGCAAACGATGCTGCTGTCAGCTCCAACCTTAGACCAGAAGCCGCCTGGCTTCAGCCAGTTTCCTTTGTGCTAGAGAATCAGAGGTAGTACTGGGGTTCTTAGTCTCAGCTGCACACTGGAAGTACCAAAGCAGTAGCAAAAGTGGTCCCCAACTCCAGTCCCCAGGGATTCTAATGAAGTCACCTGGAAAGTGGCTGATTTTTTTTTTTTTTTTGAGAGCCCATAGGTGGTTCTACTATGCAGCTGAAGTTGCACTGGCCTAGCCTCAACTTTACCCATACCCTAGTCCAGTGGGGGGAAACCTATAGCACATATGCCACAGTGGGCTGTTTGTATCACTGAAACCTTTAAGAGGTTTGCCATCACTGCTCTAAGTCATTCCAAAACTATGTGCTGATCTCTAAATGTGTCTTCTCTCACACCTCCAGGTCTTTGCTCAGTTCACTCATTAAGCCTGGAACACCTCTCCCAACCTCCATTTAGGCTACCTCCTACTCACTCACATGAAGACCCAATGAAAGTATCTTTCTTCAGAAAGCATCTTGATGGTTTTTCCCTGTGTGGACCACAGCACTAACTACACTGTGCTGTCTGCCTGTCTATGTTGCCGTCTCCACCAAAAGACTAAGTTATCTGATAGAACTGTGATTTACTTATCTTAGCAGCCAGAACAGACAGTGCCTAGAAAAGAGTTGATGGTGAATGAATGAATGACAGTTTATCTAACTAAGAGGTGAACTCTGCCTCAAGACCAGCCAGAAGTGCTAAGATCACCAAGAAACCTATTCCTAAAGTCATCTAGCTGTTTGCTCATAGTAGTACTCGACAGTGAACCTATCCACCAGAAAACGACTGATGTGAAATGAACTCCATGTAATCTGACTGTATTTTTCATAGGATACTATCTTCCCTCTTTATTAGTATACATTCACAGTACATAATACTCACATTCAACACTGAGACTTAGTACATGTATGTAACACATCTTAATTCTTTTTATTTCCTCCTTTACCTCTCCCTCCCTCCATCTCTAAATCCTCTATTTGCAAAAGATCTATCTCCCTGTTTCCTACTATCTTTTATTTTGCTCTTTAAATTATTTAAACTTGGGGTGTCTCACATAAGAGAAGCTATGAAATATTTAAGCTTATGAAGACACTTTCGTCACTCTTAAGAGACACAGACGGGATTCCACAGTTCTCTCTTGCACATAAATAGGGTGCGCTACCTTCCCTCCGTGTCTTAAACATGCCTCACTCCTAATCTTGATGACTGCACCAGATGTTCCCTCTACACAGGATCCTCTCCAGGATGTTCACATAGCTCTCCTTCTCCCCACCACACCTTGGAGCAGTTGTAGCCTCCTCGAGACACCTTTTCATGTTCCCTTTCTAATCAGACTTGCCGGTTTCTCTTAATCCACACTCCTTCATTCTAGCTTGTGCTGATGTCTTCAACATGGTGACCACTGTCTCAAGTTAAACATGTTTACTTGTTTAAATGCATTTACAAATAGAATGCAAGCTCCAGGAGGACCCTGTTGTATTCCCCAGGGTTTAGAACAGTGTCTGACATGCTGTAAAAACTAACATCTTTGCAAGCAAACATCATAAATATATGCATCAATACATTTTCCATTTATGTTACTTACCACCCAAGGAACCTATTTCAAAGCAAAACTCTTAAAGGTTCAGATGAAGACTATCCTGAGAAATACTTAAAAAAATACAGAGTCCTTTCTCCCTGAAACACTTTTTGTTACTACTCAGGTGAAAATACCGTTGTGATGAAGTTACTGTAAAAGACATTCTAAATCTCCCCCAATTTCTTAGAGAAGGCAACAGAGAAATCTGAGATAGATTTCTGACTCCCAAATTTCTGATTTACAAAGCTGAGGGCCAACTTTATAGGGAAAGATAAGGAGTTCGACTTGGGACATAAGAATGAGGAACACTGAGGGGCATGTACCAACCAAGTAAATATGTTAAGAATTTTTTTTTTAATCTATTAGGCTGGAAAAAATTTATTAAGAGAGTAGCTGGATACAGGTCTAGCAAGAACCTGGTAAATACATATGAAATGGGCCTTCAGAAACTAGATGAATTTTAAGAATCCTTCTAACTCAGATTCCACCTCTCTAATGTTACACTCTGGCCCTCCTAACCCACCAAATCAGGTGTGGATATTCAGAAGGGATAATATATATATATATAAACTTAACTACTAAAAGTAAAGATTTTTCACCCCTGCTTTTTTAGAATACTTGAAGACATTCGAGTGTAAAGTTTTAGTATTTATTGGAAAATAAGGTGGCTTTCTTCACCTCTTCCCTTGCTGCCCCGTGCAGGCTCTATTACACACCAACAGAACAATCTTATCAGTTCCTGCTCTGGTAGTGGGCTGATCCATTTTCCCTTGCTTTACTGTTGTCTGTGTAGCAGAAGACAGTCTATGATGATCCAAGCCAAATTTTAAGTGATTTAGATTGCTGTTTAAGTGAATTCCTGAAATAGAATACAACAACTTGTTTTATCTCTTGAAAATTTTTATTCATTCATTACAAATAAATTTATTCAAAAAAAAGAAACTGTCTTTATACAATTTAAATTGCAAGCCAAGCTGGGGATTTAGCTCAGTGGTTAGAATGCTTGCCTCACAAGTACAAGGCCCTGAGTTCGATCCCCAGTACAAAAAAAATATAAGTAAATAAATTGCAAGCCAAAACAGGAAGAAATACTCTACTGTAAGATTACCTATCTAGCAATGAAAATAATTTTTATCATCCATTACTTTCTTTAAATTAGTCTTTTTTTTAAAAACTCTCCACTTCATTGAATGCCACATAGTCTTAGAAGGACAGAATACCAGATAAGTTTTAGATAACACATCAAAAAATTTTAAAATAACCAGCAATCAAATACATTTTTTAAAAATCCTTCTAACTTTTAACTTAAAAAATGAACACAAGAACTTGCAGTTGGTTGTCCCTGATTATTATTTAAAAAAAAAAACCGCACTTACTAGATCCAGAGATATTGTAAGAACATGCTAACTTTAATAAAACCAAAGAGGTTAGATCAATCCACATTAAAGTGAACAAAAATACATTTGGTCTTCACAATACACCAAACAGTGGAAGCCTACTGTTCAGAACACTAGGTGTTCATAATACAGAACAGTGGTCTTCACAATATCCTAAAGCAGAGCTCCCCATCAATAAGAGCTACCCAGCAATTCAGTACCCAGCATAATGCTCTGCACCTAGTCAATAAATGCCTAAGTATCTGTTCATTTCTTTAATCCTTTAAAAGTGTATAGCCTAATGAGGTGACACCTCAACTGCAGAATAGAAGAAAGAAGGTCCTACCACTGCTGTCATAAGTAATAACACCACCACAAGGAAAATAAAACAAAAATGGTTTACACAAAACTATTCATAGCACAATTCTGGCAGTAACCTAAATATCTACCAATACAAGACTTGCTATTAAGATATATCACCATTAGAGCAATTTGAAATGACAAGTGTATAGTTAAAACCAAAATAAATTCCAGATAGTTTTAAAAAACACACAGAGGGGCTGGGGATTTAGCTCAGTGATTAGAGTGCTTGCCTGGCAAGCACAAGGGCCTGAGTTCGATCCCCGGCACCAGAAAAAAAAAAAAAAAGGACTCATAAAAAACACACAGAGACACTAAAATAAAAAGACTGAATATCAAGCTACCAGAGGGAGAAAAACTTTTAAGCTTAGTAATATAAAGAAATCACAAAAGAAACAAGAACAGATTTTACTTTGTAACCATTAACTTTGGTATGAGAAAACAAAGATAACAGAAAACTGAATTGGAAATAACAGCCTTGTTTTCCAGGTTCTTGGCAGAGGTACGAGTAGGAAGACCTGTTCTTCCAGAAGTAATCAGGGTTCCTAAGACAAGAAGCTGTGACTTGACTGTATAGAAATCAAACTCTATGCTGAAATTATGGACCCGTCTAATACCAGCTGTATGACCTGCAGCCAGTGATTTAACCTAAGTCACAACTCCCTTGTTTGCAAAGTGAGGAAGTAGTAGCCTCCCATGTGCTAAATAAAATATTCATAGGGTCTTTAGATCAGAGGCTAACAACACTAGATAAGTAGTATATCTTTCCAACAAAGGCCCTCTCTGGCTAGAATGATAACCTCTGAACTTCCTAACTTCATTTATGAACAGAAACTTAGTGTTAACACTAAACAAGCAGGAGTGAGGAAGAGAATGTTGGGAAATTTTCAGTTGAATAATCATTAGCTGAGCTCTTGATGTGTGTTAAGAACTGGTGGATATAGAAAGATAAAGCAAAAATGATCACAACTGCAAAAAATTCCAGTGTGGTGGGAAAGACAAAGGAGAAAAAAGATCATTTCAACACACCCATGGGAGTGTGAGAGGTCAGCAGAAGTTATGACTGGACCATAGAAGAGCAGAAGTTAGCTGACTGGGGAGTTGGCTGGGGGTTGGCGGGAGAAGAAAGAATCTCTGGACAAGGTGATGACTGGATATGGACGGATGGATACACACACATACGTGTGTTGTACTGCAATAAAGTTAGAAAATAATTTTTTTTTTTTTTTTGTGGTGCCGGGGATTGAACTCAGGCCCTTGTGCTTGCAAGGCAAGCACCCTAATCACTGAGCTAAATCCCCAGCCCCAGAAAATAATTTAAATAAACAGAAGCATATGAATGAAAATGCAATGACTGGAAGATTAAAAAATAAAGCTACTAGCCCAAAGGAAAATCAAAACCAAACCAAACCAAACCATACTCTCTAGAAAATAATAATGTAAATATGAGTAGATCAGACAAAACTGAATCCTGAATTGCCATTGAAGAAAACTGACCAACCCAATATACAAAATCACAAACAGGCATCTGAAAATAGAGGGTAAAGAGAAAGAGAAACTAAAACAAGGACTTTCAACAAGGGCACCAAGACCACTCAATGAGCAAAGAAGAGTCTCTTCAGCAAATGGGGCTAGGATAACTGAATACATACATGCAAAAGAATGGGGTTGGGCCCCTACCTCAAACCACATGCAAAAATTAACTCAAAATGCATCAACATCCTAAATACTAGAGCAAAAATTATAAAACTCTTAGAAGAAAACATAAGAGTAAATCTTCATAACCTTGGATTTGGCCATTGATCCTTAAATAAGACAGCACAATCATGAGAAATGAATTGGTAAACTAGAGCTCATCAAAATTAAGAACTGTGTAAATAAGCTATGAAGAAAGCAAAAAGACAACAGAATGAAATAAAATATTTGCAAATCATTTATCTAAGGGCCAATACTACATACACAGGCTTACAAAGAATTCCTACAACTCAACAAAACTTTAATGAATTTTAAAATAGGGAAAAAAGCTGAATAGAAAGTTCTCCAAATAGGGTAGGTATATAAATAGCCAACAAGCACATGAAAAGATGTTCAACATCATTTATCATTCCCCAAAAAAAATGACTTAATTGATCTAAAGACGGGTTCTAGGCATCTGTTTTTCTTGTGTTTTAAGCTTCTCGGATGATTCTGATATGCACACTAGGTTAAGAACAGAGGCCCCAAAGCCATTACTAATTACTGACCAAACTAAAAGTTAACAACATTGAGACAATTAAAGGAATCTCAGATTCAATCAGTAATTTCCTAGGGTCTGAGTTCTGTCAAGTCTGTCCCAAAAGAGAAGATCTTGCCCCCTCTCCATCCCATTCTTCTTATTTTCATCTCTTGATGACACTATTTTGAATCTGAACTTTGTTTTCTCTATTTTGTGTCTGAACAAACAAGACAGAAACTTCCCAACTACTGGACTGACAATAACTACCATGAGTCACCATTTACTCCTCATTGCTTTTCATGTCTTACTGCACTGGCCAGAACAGCCAAACAATATTAAATAATGAGAATATAGTAGGAAAGCATTAAAAAAATTCTTGATTTTAAAGTCATTGTCTTTTACATGTATCCTTTAAATATAATGCTCATCCATAAATTATTTCTTCATATGAAAGGATACTATATCTGTAAGACATGCCTCCTCCTCATAGGCAGAAACCATCTCATTTATCTTTGCATCTTCAGTATCTTACCCAGTCTAAACATCTTTTTTTCTTAGAATTGCAAAAAATTTAAGCTACTCTATTAGTGACAGCTTTTTTCCTTTAAAAAACTAGTTTTGGTATTTAACTTTTCTACTGGTTTTCTATCTTAAACTTTCTTAAACTTAGTTATTAATTCTTTTATTTCTCATGAACATCAAAGTATGAGGAACACAAATCCTTGTTGCAATGAGATAAATACAGAACAAAAACAAAAAAGTAATGGAGTATAAGAAGAGTGATTTATTAAGTGTGAGATAGTGCTCTCTGTGTAAGTTCAGGAAAGGCATCTTTAAAAGGTATTTAAAATAGTCATCAAGAGTAAAGCATAAGGAACAGAAGACATATATTAATACACACACACACACACACACACACACACACACAAACTAGAGACTGCAAGTAGCTTAAAAAAAAAACCTACACAGGTAGGGAGAAAATAAGTTGGTGAAGTAAGGCCTCTATGAAATATCACAAAGACCTTTGTATAATGAGGGGTTGAGGGATTAGATATTCAATAAAGAGGAATAAGATACGGAGTTCAGAAAGACCACTATTGGCAATAACAGAACTGGGGGTTTTACTGGAAGCAAGAAAAACAATGATCAAACCAAAGACAATGAAAATCTGAACAGATTCTAGAATGTGTACTTTAGCACAATTAAAATAGATTAATACCAGCATGTAATATCTAAAAGGGCAGACAGCTGTCAAACCTGCAAACTCAGGTGGTACTATGGAAACAGGTGCTCATTTACCTCTTTGACTGAGAATTCCTTCAGGCCTAAATATTTCTGGAGTCTCAAAGGCAAAAATGCAGTCACTTTCATGGACTGTTTCCAGGTCATCTGTATCACAAAATGAACGATGGAATCCATCATAGTACATTTCTGTTAACACAATCTACAAAATGGGAAAAATGTAAATAGCTGGGTAATTAAGAATTCAATATGAAGTCATCTCCCAATTCTATTATGAACTTCTCCAAACTGTCAGAACTTGGCTGTGCACTGAGAAGGCTCTGAAATATCTTAAGGGACCTACACTGTTTGCCTCCAATGAGAGAATCTTAGAAGCACAATATCCTCTGTAATTATCTATCAATATACTCTGATTTCAGAATCCTATGGCACTAAATCCAAAGTTCCTTTAAGTTTTAGTGCAGAAGGGAAAGATTATAAAGTCTCACTCCTTGTTTCACAGGGGAAGAAAGGTGGAGAGACCTGCTGAAGGTTCCACAACTACTCAGCCTCTACTTGGGACTCCCAGACTTTCCCCTATCACTAAATTTCCCTCCTTTTAGGTTAAAAATGTCAAATAACCACAGATATTGGTATTGGAAAAAAATGAAATACACTCAAACATCCAATAATAGAAACTAATTAAATGTAGTACAGCCCCCCCCTAGAATTATAAAGCTCTAAAATGAATAAGCTACATACATTTACACTAAAAAGGAAAGAACTAAGTAACTAAAAAACAAGGCAAAGAAAAATTTGTAAATCTATTTGTATAAAACAATGTAGTATACACACTAAAACATCTGAATGAATACCATACAACATAGTATTAAAGTTAGTAAACCTTAATACTAAGATACTTAGTATTAGATTCTTTCACTTCCTAAGTTGTATTTCTGAAATGGTTAAGTATTTTACATTGAAACAGAAACATCAAGAGATGGAGAGAAAAACAATGGAGACATTTAGAACCTTCATTATATGCTCAGCAGCACTGTCCAGTGAAAAAACACTGGATTCAACTTGAGAAGGTCCCAGTCCCAGCCTGCCACCAACCAGCTCTGTGACCTTGAAGAAGTCGCACTGTTTTTTTCAGGCCTTCAGACAGGGTGGGAGGGCTGCACTAGATCCCTAGGATGCTTCACCAGCCCTAAAATTCTACAAGGTGCTCATTTCTATGAGGTAAAAGCCTGGCAGACCCAGGAGAAATGTTTCTGGCACACTTCCTTCTAATGGATTTAATAGCCATGCTGTTTTTCTACTAGTGAACATGCAAAATATAATTTACTCTCCCCAGCAAGTCGAGGTCAAAAGCAAACTTGTAATTATTTCGCCGATTTAAGCCACATGTGAAAAGAGCCAGACAGCACAGAAGCTTTAAAGATCCAACCAGATTTTTCTTAGACCCCACTAAAGCCTTCCTCCCTCTCTGTCTTTCCCTTCAACCTGGAGGGAAAAAAAGAATCAATGAACTCTTCAGAAGAAGGAAGAATATGAACATTTTATCAATGTACCAGTACTTGGCCCATGAAAACATGAGAGATTTGCCACATTAGGGCAACACTGCTAGTTGTATTTGTTTTACTGTGGTAGTTCTCAAATAAGGGCACATGAGACCAAAGTACAAATACCTTATTACTCAAATGATTACACAGTAGCTTCCAGAAGCTATCTAATTTAGCCACTAAATCCTCTTTTTTTAGTAAATCTTAAAATAATGTTTTTCCTAATAAAAGCTTAATAACAGTGAATTAAGTAGGAACTGTATTTAAAAATGTGTCAAGTCACAAAGAGGCCAAAAGTATTTTTGGTCAATTTAAACAAAACTACTTCCCAAAGAGGTACCCAAAAACAAAACAAAACACACACAAAAAAAAGGGATAGCATAACTTTCCCTCATCTGAGTAAGCTAAGAGACTGGTCCAGCTCTGTAAGAAAAGGAAACAGAGCTGGGGCACATAGCTCAGTGGCGCACCACTAGGATGTGTGAGGCTAAGTCTGATCCCCAGGATGGTGGGAGTGGGCGGGACCACTCATTGAGCATGTATTATGTACAGAACAGAGTACTGGCAAGATGTCTGTTCTTATCACCATAACAGGCAGGTGTGTTTTAGCATCACTGCTTGAGTTTTCTAAGCCTCTCTATGAAATACCACAGAGGCAGGATACTCATTTCCATGGCCCACTTGGCCATCCATAAGAATAATTTAAGAAATATTTGTATATTTGCATAAATATATTCGTATAATAATTTCAGTCATTATACTTTGTAAATCCTGCTTTCTCTCATAGGGATGGGAAAGGAAATTTTATATATAATATACATATTTTATATTTATATTAATATAAAAAAATTAAATGAAACATGAGAAGTTTTTCTATACATTTTACCTTTTGGGTCTTGACCTTTTTTCCCCTCAATGCTAGATCCAGCTGGTCTAAATTTCTATCTAGTCATATCTGGTAAAGAGTAGCTCACGCACAGTCAGTCTCAGCAGGGTTATTACCTGATCAGTGGGGATCTTTGTTTCCATAGACACTGCTTCCCGAAGTCTGGCAACAGTCCCAGACAGAGGCACAGCCACACCAATCCTCATGCAGTGAGAACACTTCCCTTGATACACTACAGTGACATAGAGAGGCCTGTACGGATCGAAGTCAGACCTTCTCATTAGTCACTTATTTTAGCTATAATATAAAGGAAGTAAAACCAGCCTGATCCTAAATCGACATAAAAACTGAAGCTAACCCATACTTTTATCTGGAAGCCAAATGGCAAATGTGCATTAGGACCTAACTAAAACTATACAATATAATGAAGGCATCTTTAGAAAAGGCAATCTTCATAAAACAAAAAGAATTCCATCTTTAGTACTTTCTTTAAAATGGCCTAACTCCTGGAAATTTTGAGAAACAGTTAAAAATAAAGCAACTAATTAAAAGTATAATGCAAGGGCTCCAGAAAATCTAGAAGTCACTCAACAACCCTCCTCTTCCCTAGACTGTCTATGGATAAACCAGCTGAACCAGACTATGTATGGTACAGACTTCCTAGTCTCATGTGTCTGTTCATCCTGCAAACTCAGACAGACATTTCTTTACAGATTTAACAAAGCCCAGACTCAAGCTGTCATTAAAACTATCACTTGTCAAAATAAACAAGACTTAATAAGAGCTTACAAAGGAAAAGTACACTACCAGTACATTTTACTAAATTTTACTATACCTGTTCTTACCTTGTGTGGGGTAGAGGAATAGGCAAAGAAATGCAGAGGAAAGGGTCGAAAGTGTTGCTCTGTTTCTGACAGTGAGGACATGTCAAAGAAGATCTTTTAAAACAAAAATGTAAGACAAAATAAGATTACCTAGAACTATGTCAAGCAGAAAAAATAAGAGGGAACATGCGATCTACTCATACCGGTACTGGGCTTGAAAAAGTTCTTGTACAAAAGTGCTACACACAGGAAAAGATGGTCCCTCAGGCATCATATCTGTCTCTGATGGTGGCTACAAAAAAAAAAAAAAAAAGAATTCACAGAGTAGAAGTATAGTACCAATTCTTAAAATGAACCTAGAGTCACAATGTCCTTTTTTTTTTTTTTACAATGTCCTTGACTTCGAATCTAATGAGCACCTGCTAACAGAACCAGAACATAGCAGACAGCATTGTGGGTCATGCAGACTCATCTCCTCAGACAGACTCTGCCACTATGTTTATCCACTTCCACCTCATTCAGGGATCAAGCAGCTCTCCTTCCTCGGGATGCTCCAATCTCACTCCAATTCTCAAAGCTCCACCCCCAACCTCTTCAAGGAAATAATCCCAACCACTTTAAAAATACCAATTCTTCTCAAGCCTAAATTCTCCAGCACTATTAGCTGACATTCACTCTGATGCCTAATAATGCTCTACTTCTCACTTTATTCAACCTTTGCACGTCCCTCCACCTAACAATTAGCCATGGGCATCAACTATCACATGCAGAAAGCACTATATAGGACATTAGGATACAAAGGTAAGGAAGACATAGTATCTGACCCTGAGGATGTCTCACCTTGGTAGGAAAAGTCAGCCACACATATTTGGTCATATGACAGAACAGTGTTCAGGCACAAAAGGACTTGAATTAGAATAACAACTCATCAAAACTAAACATTTAAACTTTGAAGCACAAAGCAGAATTATCGAAACTTAAAAGTTGTAGAGGCAAGCAATTCTTAGTTTTTCCATCATGTAAATTACTTTACATTAAGGCCAATTATAAAAACTGGGTGTGAATTTTGTGTTTCTCAGTAAGACCATTCTGGAGGTTCAGTTCTTATACTCAAATCCAGTGCTAACTGCTGAGATATCCATACATTTCCTTTCTAATTATGTATTGATTCTAGTGATCTATAATGCATGTGTCTTACTGGAATAGAAAGCAAGTGTTTCCCCTCTTATCAGACTATGAGTTCCACGAGGACAACATCTCTTATGCCTTACCTTGCTAGCACAGTAACTAATAAAGTGAACATTCCCTTCAAGTACCCATTTGATTTTATACTCACCCAGAGCTTAATGAGTTTTCTTCTATTAACTAAAAGCAATGAGTCCTCAGCAGAGGTTTGGAAGATGTTCCACTCTTTCCTTACTGGTTCACTGATGCTCACTCCCTGACTGACCCACCTTCAGAGGAGGCTGGCCACTCTGCTTTACAGCATGATTAAGGTCTTCATGTACTCGGTCCAAAAGCCACAGCAGAAACTCTTGGGCATCATGCTGCGAATTTCCCCGATATTGCAGTGCGTTCTTTGACACAATACTCTGCACAGATGAATAAATCAGCATAAACAGTTGTGAATTCCTGGCTTTGAAGATAAATTATTTATCATAACCCCAAAACAAGAATGCAAGATATCAAGGGAGAGAACTTCGTTGAAGGCAAACAATGTGAAAACAGATTCTCAATATAAAAACTTCACCCCAGAAACACAAACTAAAAACCTTAAAATGCACTTATCCAGCAATCCTACTTTGAGGAATATATTTAAAGAAAACCACCCAAACAGCAGGCTAAGACTTCTAAGAAGATATTCATCAGGGTTTAGAATAGCAAAAGATTAGTTATAACTTGAACATCTTACAATGGGAATTGGTTAAATCATGGTATAACTATATGATATTACCATTTTAAGTAAAGCATCCATATAGAAGTAGAAAAAGGGTTATTAGAAGTGTGAATTATAAGTGTACATATCCTTGTAAAGAATTGTGTGTGCATTTATACAAATATGTAAAAGAAAAGTTCTAAAATGCCATATTTCAAGATACTAAGTTTATCCCTGGGTGTAAGAGGTGCTTTTTTTTCTTCTTACATTTCATGTTTTCTAAATTAGAATTTAGTTAAAAGGTTTTATTTCAAACTTTACATTAAGATCTACTCAAACTAATTTTGCTAAAATGCTAAATTTTTCAAGATTCACCACTCATTCAAGACAGATTTAACAAGTGCCAAAGGTATTAACAGACTAAGGAGATGGAAAAAAAGCAAAGCTTAAAAGTAGAGCACAATGGGCATGTGGTAGTGGGAGTCAAGCTTCTCACAGTGAGGGAAATTTACACATAGGGAAGGAGAAAGGGTTACAATGAATCAGAGATGTCAGTGTGAACTCATATCTAGCTTAATAAAGATGGACAAATGATCACATTTACATACGCTGGGACTTACGAGCATATAAATTTCTAGCTCTCTACTGAAAGGCATAGAAGCAGTGATACCCTCATAACAATTTATACCTCCAGCACACAGATTTTGGCTTCTAATACATTTTTATAATTAAAAACAAAAACTATGGTTCTTTGGAGAAATGGCTGATTCTAGGGCTGAGATGGGGTTAGGAGGGTTGCAGGGGGGACACCAACATTAAAGAGCTCCCAAAGGCCAAAGATGGGATAGTTTGAGCAACAAAATAAATAACAAAATATTGGATAATAATCCAAAGTATAAAATAAATTAGGCTACAATGATATAATTAAATAATTGAATGAATAAATAAATAAAGAAGAATCAGAGCTTCCTTACAGAGAGATTCTAAGGAACTAATGCTGATAATGCTCCCCTCCAAAAGGTGTTGACGGTCCCAAACTTGAGGGTGGGCTGTAATAATGACTTGCCCCCAAAGACTCAAGGATGAGAAGTAGAAGGTAATCTTACAAGAAATCTGACTAACACTGCCTCAGGAAGTTGACCAAGGTTAATATCATCAATAGTAGGTCATATAGCTATCCTTGATATGATGAGAAGAACATTTCATCATTGTGGTCTTCCTCCCAAAAACCTATGACCTCAACTCTAGTCATAAGAAAAATACCAGACAAAATCCAAACCAAGGGACAGTTCACAAAAAAAAAAAAAAAAAAAAGAAACAAGCCAAAAAAACCCACCTAACTGGTGTTTCTCTAATTCCCAGATGGGATCATGAAATGTGGCAGGGTGGGACTGGGAGGACTACAGGAGAATAACCTGTGAAATCCTAATGAAGTGTAAAATTTAGTCAATAATAACATACGAATATTAGTTTATTAGCTGTATCAATTATACTACAGTGACATGGCATGTCAACGAGGAAACCAGGCATGGCCTTTATGGAAACTCTCTATGCTACCTTTTCCAACTACTGTGTAAATCTAAAATTATCCTAAAATGAATATGTATTTATAAACTTTTTATATAAATGTGGCAGCTGTGCATATAGGGTGTCATGGGAGCAGAATAGAGGCTAGCTAAGGACAGTGGTGACATCCTTAGAGGGATGTCAGGGTAGAGGCAGGGATCCAAGGCAGAGGAAGTAATATGTCCAAACACACCAAAGTGTAAGAAAGTATGACACCTCTGAAGAAGATCAAGAAGTTCAACAGGCCTGAAATTCCAGGTCTCCTAGGCATTCATTGTAGGAGGAGATGAAAAAGATAGAGGCTAGTTCAGAGAGATTTTAAAGGCCACCCAAGGATGGCAGACGGGGGCAATAAAATAAAAGCGAACTGCTTAAGATCATGTATTCTGGAGTATATGGCTTAGGATTCAAAATAGTAAGGGTTCCTCCACTTACTATTTATGAAGCCCAGCCAACTCCAAAATTAAAAGGATTATAATGATTCATTGTGATTGCTAGAGGAGAATGCACAGAAACATTTTACATGTAAATGAAACATAATAAGCATTTGAACTTTAGCTATGAGTATTATACTTAGAAAGGAAGAGAACATCTGCGAAATGAGACAGTAATAGGAAACAAAACAATGAGGCAAGAAATGACAGAGCCTAAGCTAGGGAAAGCAGACATTTGGGGTAGAACTGACATAGATTTAGGAGTTTAACCAGTAGAATCAATAGAATTTGTGACCCAATGAAAGTAGAAAAGGAGGAGGTAAACACAATGTCACCTAGACGTCTTCTCTGGATGATAAACAACTGTTGGCACCCTGCAATGAGACAGAAAACAAAAAGGACAAAGTCTGGGAATGAAGATAAGAGCTCCCTTTCAAATCCACTGTATATAAAATTCTGTGTGACTCCAAGAGGAGGATCTGATAGACAACAGAAATACAGACCTAGGGCTCAGTAAAAGAGCTGCACTAAGGACAAAGATTTGGGAGTCAACAGATGAATGGTAGTTGAAATCATAAACATGCCTGAGAGTGCCCACACATAATCTTGTGAGACCAAGCTACAGGACAGAATCCAAAGGTCACCTATATTGAGGAGGCAAATGAGAGACCTCAAAGGAGACCAAGAAAAAGCCATCAAAGATGTGGCAAGAAAAACAGAAAAACAGAGTCCCAGGAGTCAGCTGAAGGAGTGTTTCACAAAGGAGATGATGACTGTTACAAGTAGAAGAAAATAGGAAACGAAGCAGGCCAAAGAAGGGAAAAACTATCCGCTGTGTTGCCAATTAAGATTATGATAATAGAGATGAAAAGGAACAGTTTGGTAACTCAATTATGAATAGCTATCACACCTCAACAATGAATTAGAAGTAAATAACAAAAAGCTGGATTCTAAAACATCTTGAGATTCAGATTTGGGCAGGGGAAGAAATCAAAGGGATATGAGAATACAAAAGTGACAATGGAAAAAACTCACTAACTGAATAAAGTGAATAAGGTGGAGGAAGGACCTTGGTAACAAACAAGTTTTCAAGTCACTGGAGAAATACAATGGTACCTTGGTTCACAAACTTAATTCTTTCCATGATTCTGGTTCTACAATTCTTCTGCGACCAGAATCGTGAAAAGAATTAAGTTCGTGAACCAAGATACCAATGTACCAAGTAGATGCTACCTCAGAAACAAGCACACAAAGGAGGAGGAATAGGTACAGTATGTAAAAGGCTTCACTACACTGTATCCTAAACTTCTCCAGAGGTCAAATGCCACCCTAATCACTAAATCCAATTATCTTCTTTCTCAGTCTTCTTCGATCTTCCTATAGCATCTTATATACTTAACATCTTCCTCCATTTTGAAATGCGTTGCTTTGTGGCTTTATGCTCTCCTCATTCAGGAAAATCAAAACCAAAGCCAATGGTATATACAGTGGAAGAATGCGAGCTATACAAAAGAGAACATCTGCTAGTTTTTAAAAAAGGATCAATGAAAAACAGCACTAGCAGTTAAACCTTTGACTGACTCAGGATGCAAGAAAATCAGATGGCTGGTGACACTAAACTGATGGAGCTAAAAAGAAAACTAGGAACACCAAGCTTTTCCACTTCTGAATTAGGTAGATACTGAAATCAAGAACTGAGGAAGACACTGGTGGACTACAAATTGCAAACAAATTGAGTCTGAGGTACCCCCACGATCCCAAGTGAAGTCAATTCTGGTGCTCAGGAAAGAGATCTACACAGGAAATTTAAATCAGAAAGGTTCATGTCAAATAAGCATAGAGAGATAACCCAGGGAACATAAAGTGAGAAAAAGAGACATCCAAGACAAAATCTTGAAGAACACTGAAACAGGTCACAGAAGCGGGGGAAAAGCCACTGAGTAAGAGGCAACATCCAGGAGAGCATGGCATCACACAGCTGAGGGTGGAGAAACCTCCAAGTAGAAGGAACCAACAAGGGAAACAACTGCAGAAGAGACAAGCAACACAGGGCACTGGGACCAGTCCTTTGGAATAGCAAAGCAAGAGGTGGCTTGCCTCATAATCTCACTGAAGCAGAATAGTGATCAGAAAGAGTTAAAAAGGAAGAAACAATAAGAAAACTAAACAACTGCTAGAGACTGTTCTTCACGTAGAAGAAGTAGAGTTTTACAAGGATGGAGGAAAGATGCTGTGACCTCAGGAGAGGACCTACATGCCAAGGGAAGCAGCTACTTTCTGAAAGGGGAGATCTTCAGTAAGGAGAAGAGGAGGGATTCAAAAGGGAAAGAGGAATTCATCTTAAACAGAAAGTGGAGGAGACAGAGACGAGGTAAGGATACTCCTTGACTCAGATAAGCTAAACTATGGGCAGGAAGGCAGGGAACCTGTTTTTATGAGTTTGTCTTGTACTGTTTGCTTTGTAGAGGAAGTAGAAGACAACTGCCAAGAGGAAGTCTGAGGTATAGCAGGGATAATGATAAATCTCACAGCCAGCACATAAACTGCCAGAAGCATAACAAACTTATGGGCTGAATTCTCTCTTATTTTCTCCCAATAGCAGAAAAAAGTTACCAGCCTATATATGTATCTGAAAAGATAAAATTAAAGTGAAACCAAACTCTTCATTACTCATATGCATCAAAGCAGATACGCTACACACAGTATCCATTCGTGTTTCAGGGTGGAGTCAATATTCAGTTCTTTATCATGACTACACTAAATGTATTTATGCTTCTTACCACTATCACTTCAACTCATCCATAACTGTCCACCAATTGCTATGTACTAAGGCACTAGGCTAAGGCTGCTCAACAAGATTTTTGTTGGGCATGACTAAACAGGCAACAGTACTTCCACAACCCTCTCTAACCCAGGGCAAAACCACTCTGGGTCAACCCTACCCTAAATCACTACATCATAAATTGAAGGGAATTTAAGAAATCTCAATGCACATACAAAAAAACACAAAAGCTCCTCTTTCTGCCTCTTTCACTCCCTACAATGACCACCTCTCCCCACTGTGGACACTCAGGGAACTATTTTATCTCTTCCCCAGACAAAACAAAACACAATAATCTAACAGCTATTTCTTATTGTACACCACAGAAAAAATAAAGAGTGGCAATCAGAAAATGAGTTCAAAAATAAAAAAAAAATTTTAAAAGAAAAAAAGAAAACCTGAGTTCAAGTCCCATCTCTACAAGCAGCCACTGGTTATTTGAGGCAGCTCACTGAACTTGGGATCCCTGATCCACTGAACGAGCTGATGAGACCCCAGCCTCCCAAACCCTCACCCACACTCTATCCCTGGAGACCCAAGAAAGCAATCTGGTTTATGTTTTGAGTCACATCTAATGTTGCTTTGGTTTGCCCTTTATAATTTTTTTCATTATTAAACCTTAGTTTAATGTCCTAAATTCAATCATTTTATATTTTTATGTTTTTAAAAAGTTATCATTGTCATCTGTAAATAGTAGTGCTGTTATCATTCAAATAGTCAAGCACTGAAATTATTCAAATATGTTGCTTCTATAAAAACTTCAATGTGGACCCTCTTAAAATTAACCTTACATATTTGTCTGTTTTATAGTTGAGTATAATGTTTCTAGAACATTATTAAATAGAATCTGTTGATCTACCTCCTAATATAAATAAATCTGATGAAAGCTCCAATTTTCCCCTTTGTTGATGATCTTTAGCATATACTTACCAAGAAGTAAAAGTCAAAAACTTTGCAGGGTTTTTAAGTTTTACAAAATTTCTCTTTACCTTTCATATACAAAACATTTTATCTTTTCCATTTAAAGAAAAAAAATGAGTTGGAAACATGGCTCAGTAAAGAAAAAGAATGACGTCTTTACAGCTGAAACTGTATAATTAGTCAAGAGGTTCTTTTCCCATAGAGCCCTAGTTAAGAGGCAGTAGCATCCTGGGCTCCAGGGAAAAGACACTGACCATTCTAAGATTATCCTTCCCCTGACCCCAGAAAGACAACAAAGCAATGGTCATTGGTGATTTACTCCCATGGGGAATGCAAATAAACTCCATATTCAGACTTGGGTCCCAGCCCCAAGGTATCTCATTATGTGTATTACAACCTCCCCCCAAAAAACCCCAGAAATGCAAAATACTTGTGGTCCCAAGCATTTCAGACAAGGTATATTCAACCTGTATTCAACCTTAGAGAAAGAAATAGATGAAATGTAAGCAATTAGGTTCATAGATGGCATCTAAAACTGGAATCTGGTTTTTGGACTTCTACTAGAAAGAATAATAAGCATTGTCATGAGAAAACTTTCACCTTTTGAATCTGAATTTCAGGAAGCCTACTAAGTTATTGATGAATAATTAAAATTTAAGGGAAGAAATTTGTACAAATGGATGAATACTGTAAATATAGGTTTGGCCCATGAAAAAATAGCAATAGAGTAAGGTATCCAAGCAGTAACATACCATACCAGGGTACAGAATGCCACCATGGCCAAACAGGGCTCTCTGTGCCCTTCACCTATCCTTCCTCCTCATCTTCACCTTTAGTGGGGGAGCCTTTCAGCCTAACACCACTAATTTGTCTGAGAGGCCCCATATCAACTAACCATGGCAATAAGAGGCCCCAGAAAGCAACTCAAGGCCTCAACTTTTATACCTACTTTCCCTATGACTGGAATGCCCTCCTCCAACACACACACACACACACACACACACACACACACACACACACACTCCTTCCTCAGAAGAATGAAACCAGGACCCTGATGGGAGAGAAGAAAGAGAAAAGCAAGGAGGCTTTCATCAGAATGGAAAGACAACCTCTTAAGAATAGTATGGAATACCACGTACAAAACTCTGTGCTTGTGTTTGGTCACAAGGAGAAGCATGCTCTTCCTGTTACAGGGCTCCTTCATCCTTCCACACAGAAAGACCTGCTATGGGGCAATTCAAGTGCAGGTGTTCCTCATTCTCAGGTTCTCAGGACACAACCACAGAAACCAAATGGATGTGGATGGCAAAGGATATTTCATCACTGTAAGATTATCTTTGACTTTTAAGCAAATTCATAAGTACCACAAACACTTGGTGGCAGGGACTCATTGCCGAAATAAGGACTAGGAAAAGATAGCTAGTATACCTCACCTATATGAAAAAGCTATACAAAAAGAGGCTTACTTGAATAATAGTTACTATTATTTTAAGAAATTATAACCTAGTATGTGAAACCATGAAACTAAGAGTTGAAGTTGGTCAAGAGCCAGGATAAAGGAGGAAAACACTAAAAATATCCTACATCAGTACAGTCAGATGAACAATGAGCAAAGCTTTTCTAACAGATCATAAAACCATACAAGCAGAAAACACAGTAGTGAGAAAAGACCTCCAGCTATTTAAACAGTGGTTGAAAATGCCTGCTAAAAACGCAGTAGAAACAGAAACTCTGGGTTATGAACACTGGGTACAAGTCCTCTTTGCAAAACCTTTTACTTAATGTGCACTTTCTGTGAGCCTATCTTTTCTGTAAAGTGGATATGATAATAAAAGGATTACTAGGAAGCTTTGGTGAGCTCATACAAGCATTTTATAAACTCTAAAACTCTACATAGATGTTATTATGTAAGTTTTTAAAACTAAGGAAAGGGTAAAGAATCATCCTGTGTTACTATATAATCTTGGGAAACATAAAAGAGAAAGAAAGGTAGAAAATATTTAAAGCACTGGTTCTCAACCCTGGCTACACGTCTGAATCACCTGTGAAACTTTAAAAATAAAAACTGTATCTTTTTGGGGGGGTGGAGGGAACTCAGGGCTAACCACTGAGCTAAATCCCCAACCCAAAAGCCGTATCTTGACAGCAGCCCAGACAGAGATGCTGGCTTAATGAGTCTGTGGTAGGGCTTGAGCATTGTTTGTTTGTGTGTGTGTGTGTGTGTGTGTGTGTGTGTATGTGTGTGTGTGAGAGACTTTTTTTATTTTTTAATGATTCTATTTCTAATGTGAAGGCAGAAGCTTTTCCATAGCCACACTAGAAAAGCTCCAGAGTGTCACTTCAGATAGCGCTAAAACTTACAAGCGCTAAAACTTACAAGACAGGTTCCTCTGTCATAACCACATTATATCACTTATAACATGTGCTTTACTCACAATCACCAAGACACAATCTCCTATGCATCGCCACCACAAGACAGGGATCAGGAATAACGTCTTAGTATTCCCCCAGTACCCACCAAAAATAGTAGTATTTGGCACAAAGAATAATAGTTATAACAGTATTTACTGATTGCCTATACTGTATCAAGCTATTAATTGTTTACAGGTGTTATTTCCAATAAAATTCACCCTAAGGAAATTCTCCAGGCTACAGATTATTTATAGATGAAAAACTTGGCTCAGAGAAGAAGTAACTTGTCCAAGGTTACCACTACTCTTCAACCTTATCTGATTTAAAAAGCCTTAAAGTATTTCTCTCCAAAATTCTTCTTTTATAAATAAAGCACCCTAAATTGTTTTTACCTTAGTAAAACTCGGGATCACACAGGGCTTGAGGTTTTTGATTCTGAATGTCAATTCTCACTGCAGACATAAGACAAGTGCTGGAGACTGAACTACAGTTAAGTGAACCCTGAGGATTCTGGGAGTCTATTTGCTTTTAAATAAATCCTTGTTAACCAGTTTTTGTTTTGTCATAATTTGCATTTTCCTATGACTGAAATATGGCCCAGAAACAAAATGCAGTTTATCTAATTGAGATGTTATTATTTGAATAAGAAGGAATGCAGACTATGCAGGAAGATCAGGTTGCAACATGTGAAGAACTCTGGCCTGCCCAAGCATCCCAAGCTGCTGGAGAAAGCAAACAAAAGGGAGACCAAGCTCTGTCTCTCATCAACTAATGTGAAGGGGAATGTTCTTCACCTTGTAATGCCCAAGGTGCTGTGCTGGTGAAGGTTAATTCTGACTGTCCTTCGCAGCATACTCCAAGTGGCCAACCTAGCTGACTCCACGTTTAAAGTCAGCTCAAGTCACCAAAATGTATTTATGTATCCAATTAAGTAACTCATATAACTAAAAAATGTCTTTTCGTCTCCTTGTCATTTCCCAATACAATCTACAATTCTTCCCAAATATGGTAAAACAAAGCATGTTTTTTAAGGAAGGGGAGGGAACAAATTTTGGCTTACAAACAAAAAGCAAACACTCAGGCCTGATACAGCTAAAATGTTATCATAAGGGACATGCAATAATCTTAAACAGTTAAAAGTCAAAACAGAAAAACTGGAAAACTCACCTAAATATCTAAGAAATTGTTATATTTTCCTACAATGGAACATTACAAATGTCGTGAGTTTTAAAAGCATCAAATTAGCTGAGCACACACCTGTAATCCCAGCGCTTGGGAGGCTGAGGCAGGGTAGCCACAAGTTCAAGGCCAGCCTGCCCTAACAAAGCATGTTAGCCTGTCTCAAAAAGCTAAAAATAAATAAATAAATAAATGCATCAAAGTATATACCTCAAATATATATACATACAACTTGTAAATATCAGTATCTCAATAAAGCTGTTTAAAAAAAAAAACCTGACAGACTTATGGAGCCTCAAACCAAAGTTTTCTGCCTATATTAATCCTAAACCTCAAGTCCAAATCAAACTTGGGGCCTTATCACTAAGAAAGGTGACAGTATTTAAAAAAGAAATGAGGAAATGGGAGAGAGAAAAAGAGCTATGACAGCCAACCATCAGGGGCCTTTTTAGTCCACCTAACTCACTAGATGGTAGGAGGTAAAAGCTGAGCCCTAGGAAGAGATAGATAGATAGACAGATAGAAAGAAAGATAGATAAAAGCAGCATTGCTTCCTGATCAAGTGACAGGAAACAGAAGAGGAAAGTGGGCTTGACAAAGAGGGAAGCGCTCAGCCAATCACATCAAAATTCTTGGCTGAGCAGCACTTCTCTTTGTGGTGGTAGTAAAGCGACCTATACACTCTTGGAGGTGGAGTAAAGGGGGAAAAGCAAGGAATAGGGAGGAATGAAGTAAGAACTACCCCATAAGGCCAAACACGAATATACAACTGTTCCTCCAAAGACTGGTTTCACAACCCCTGGTGACCCCAAAATCTCAGATGCTTAAGTCTCTTATACAAAATGGCACAGTATTCTCATATAAGTTACTACACATGCTCCCATATACCCTCAATCATCTCTAGAGTACTCAGAATACCTAATACAATATAAATGCCATGCAAGCAGTTGTTATACTACTAGACTGTTTAGGTAAAGTTTGCATATGTTTAGTACAGACAAAAAATTTTCCCCATCCACAGTTGGTTAAATCCAGGGATGCAGAATGCACATATTATGGAGAATAGACTGTACTTCTTCTATAAATACACATGCATGTGGCACAGAGTATACACACGCACACAAACGAGCAAAGTATAACTTCTCTCTGGGAATCCCCAGCCACCCTGTCCTTTTTTTAATTTTTCATTTTGTTTTTTGTTTCTCACTTTGTAGTGCAGGGTCTTGCTTTGTAGTGCAGGCTGGCCTTGAACTCACTTGGTAGCCAGGGTGGCCTCAAACTCACAGTGATCCTCCTGCTTCAGCCTCTGGAGTGCTGGGATTGCAAGGCATGTGACACCATGCCTGGCTAACTTTTTTTAATTTTAAGACAGAGTCTTGCTAAATTCCCCAGGCAGGACTCAAACTTATGATCCTCCTCCTGCCTTAGCCTCCTTCTGTGCTCAAATTACAGGCACGTGCCACTGTGCCCAGCTTGAATATGTTGATATTTAATAATAATAGACTTAAAATGTTTTCAACTGATCCAAAATATTCTGGAACTAACTTTACTTTGAATCACTATCCTGCTATTGCATTTTTTATAACTAAAACAGTGATTAGTAACCAAGAGATTATTCATAGGCAGACCCAGCAAATTTCACTATATATTATCCATTCATAATGCCACAAACCCAGAGTGCTCCCAGTAAATTTTACCTCGCTGAAGATGCTTTCAGGTCATGGGCCTGCCACATTCCTCCCCTCCGCACCCAACACTGACAGTCAAGTGAGACTGACTCCTGAGCCACACAAGCCACGGTTTCCAAATCAGTCACAGCTGCTGACTGACTATTCTTTCAACCCCACAAGAGTCTCATGCAAACCAGCACAGAGCCAAAGCCTTTCACTCACCTGGATCCAGTTTTTTTCCTATTAAAGTACAATTTAGAACCTTCCCAGCCTAGGCCTAGCCCAACTCTAATCATTTCAGGCCTTGGTCATTCGCCTATAGAATGCAGACAGTAAATGAAAGAGTGTGTGAATACACACATAGCAAAACAGAGATATATATCTGTGAAATCAGAATACGGTAATTCCCAAATTTCAAAATGTTACTATCAATAAGTCTACCTCCTCTGTAAAGAACAGATCAAGACTTCCTACCTCATTACTAATTACAGAATGCAAATTAAACCAATAAAATGGTATTTTTCACTTAGCAAGAGAAAAGATTACCTTTTTTAATTGCAGTGATGTACCACAAAAATATTTACACACTGTTAGTCAATCCTACAAAATAAAGTAACAATACGATTTAAAAGCCTTCAAAAAAAAAAAAAAAGATGACTACTGACAAGGGGGAATTTCATTCCCATGTAGCTTAAAGAAATAATCAAAAGTGAAAAATTTATGCAAAAAAAGTTCATCACAGTCAGAAACTACCTAAATACCCCAAAATAGATTATAGTGCCTTCATGCAATCATTTGAAGAATCTTCATGACAAATATTACTCAAAATACAATATGAAATGAAAATTACATAATGCAAAACTATCTCTATATATACATATACATACAGTTTGGTCTCAATCATATTAAATATATACGGAGATAAGAAAGTAGTATTTCTTTTAATTTTTTATTTTATTATTTTAACATTTACATATATTCTAAATTTTCTACAACCATTTAACTACTGTGACTGAAATGGAAGTTACTCATAACAAAGTTTAGCAAAGAAACCAGACACAAAAGAATACACCTTAATGCAAACCAAAACCACAATGACATAACACTTCACACAAACTGGGATGGTTATAATAAAAAAGACAATCATTAATAAGTTTTGATGAAGATAGAAAAATTGTAACTCTCTAACATTGCTGGTGGGAAAGTAAAATGGTGTGGTACATTGGAAAACAGTCTGACTACATCTCATAAATTAAACATAGCTATCATACGATCTAGCAATACGACTCCTAGTACATACCCAACAGAAATGAATCCATACAGTACAGCAACCCAGAACCACTCACATATATGGTTCTATGTAGTCCAACTGACCCCGAAAGAAAACCTGCTATTCTGGAAGAGGAACTCAACAGATGATGTTGATACAAGAGACCCTAATCAAGGAAAGCATGAAGTGTGTACAGGAGTCTCTCCTGGGGAAAACATATACAATATGTGCTCTAGCCATTTAGCCCATACTTATCTGAAAAGTAACTTACATAAAAAATTTATTCTGCATAAGGCCAGATGAAGGAGCTATTTCTTGTTTGTTAAAACATCATACAGAGGTTGGGGATTTAGCTCAGTGGTAGAATGCTTACCTAGCAAGCACAAGGCCCTGAGTTTCATCCCCAGCACCCAAAAAAACAAAAAACAAACAAAAAAAGAACACCATACAAGACGACACAATGGCACAGAACATATTACACTGAGAATTACCCTCTTGGGAGACATGAAAAGACACTCAATGAGTCATCCAGCATCATCATAACACTGGAGATGATATTATCACCCCTTCAAAATCAATCTGCACTTCTAGGGATCAACAACACTTGAACATACATGCATCAAAGATAAGCCATCAAACAATTATGGTTGCCAGGCCAGACCTGGAAAAATGAGGTAGAGCATATTACTCTTCAGCATTTAACTTCAGTAGCCTTTTGCAGGATCCTCCACACTGCTAACCTACTAGGCTCTCTTTCCTAGTCTCAGACTTGCTCTTGTAAGTTGGTTTTTCCTGCTAAAAATTTCCATCTCTCAGGTGTGAAGAAACCAATGGTTGTTAAATGCCACGATCTGTGAGGCTGGTATTATTAAACAAAGTATGATCAAAAAATACAGTGAGTGTCTACTTTTTAAAAATTTATTATAGTAAAAGACTATTGCCATTAATCACCCTCAAAATTCTCCCCCACTCCTCAACCCACTTATCCCATCATTCTTGCCATTTCCTGAAAGAGTTCTGGACTTTCTCTTGTGAATGTCTTTAGTGACACTGCCCTGGCTGCCTTGATGTCCTACCCTGAATCAAAATGTTTACCTTTCACAGGCCTTTTGACTTTGGAAAAGAGTCGGAAGTTAGTTATAAGGTACCCGATCTGGTGAATAAGGCAGATGAAAACTCACCATGTTTTTATAGCCTGCCTTTTCAATGAATGGCACTCAGTGACAGCATTTACTGTATTTTTTTTTTTAATCACACTTTGGAAAGACATTCAGAAGAAAGGACTTCCAGAACTGCTTCAGAAAGTGGCAAAAATGATGGGATAAGTATTCAAAGTGAGGGGTAGTATTTTGAGGGGGGTTAATAGCAATGTGTCTTTTACTGTAAAAAGTGACCTGGCCAAGATCTCAGCTTCACAAGGAATCTGATTAAATTCAAAATTCATGGGTTCACAGCTTTTTAAAAGGAAAGAAGTAGACCAGGCCTGGCTGCCCTCATCTTACTCTTGGCACTGTCCTGATAAGCCAACCTAATGCCTAAGAATTCATATACCCAGGAAGGGGCTGTGACACAATCCAACCAACTGCCCAACATCACAGTGGAGCCTAATAACTATCCCTCCTCCAATTGGATGTCAGAGAAAAAGCTGCCATTGCTTCTATTTCTTTCTGCCTGTAGGAAAATGAAATACTCTCTTCCTTACTCCTGTCACTATTAAAATCCTGAAATCATTAACTAGTTGCTATTTTCCAAGAGCAGTTGTTCTTACAGGAATTTGTCTTTAATTACTCTAGTTTATTACAACTTCTATGAAATAAAGACTAACGTGAGGGAGATTTACCAAGTTATTACTGCACTGTTAAAAAGTGACTTTTATTTTAGGGTAAGATAAAGAACATTTCAGTTTAATGTATCTTTGTAACTACTGAGAACAACTCTGGTCAGAGAAGAGGACCTTAACACTATTCATCTCCAGCCACAGAAAGCGATGGCCTGCAAATAAAGAGTTGAAGCCATGCACCAGGGCACATGCCTCTAACCCCAGCTAGTCTGGAGAGTAAGGCAAGAGAATTATGAGTTTGAGGCCAGCCTGAACAATATACTGAGACTCTGTCTCAAAATAAAAGAAAAAAGAAAAAAAAAAAAGTATTGAACTTCCTTCCCTACATTTTAAAAACTGCCCGTCTCTGCTCCTGTCACTGCTTACACAACAGTAAGAAGAGAAGTCAGTTCCCTGCTCATTCATGTACTCACAAACATGCACACAAAGGACAGGGCAAGTTACTATGGAAGATAAACAGAATTATGGAATTAAAGGTCTGTAAAGAAATGCCTCTTCATCTGTAAAACAGAAGCAGTATGTATATCTACTTTACAACAGTATAAGGAATAAACATAACAAACCACTGTGCAGGGCACATGATACACACTCATATGTTACCTGAAAAATTTAAGATAGCGATAAATATGCAGAATGTGCTACTATTTACCCAAATAAAAAAGAGAACAACACACACACACACACACACACACACATACACAAAAAGGGGCTGGGGATTTAGCTCAGTGAATAGAGTGCTTGCCTTGCAAGCACAAGGCCCTGAGTTCAATCCCCGGCACCACAAAAAAAAAAAAAAAAAAAAAAAAAAAAAAAAAAAAAAAAAACAAATGCACACATATATACACACTTGCACGTATTTGCTTCTATCTAAGCAATGAAGAATAAATCACAAAATTCAGGGAGAAAGGAATTTAGGGTATAACAAAGAGACATAAAGCTAGGCTTTTAAACAGATCTTGCTTTGTAGAGTTGACTTCATTCCACATATTCTATTTTTTACAAAATTATGCAACAAAGTTAAATTTTAAACAGCCATCCCTCAGAATCAAAAGCAAAAAAAGCAGCAAATGATTTTAACTACATATCATGTTGATGACACAACCACACTGGGAATTACTCCAAGTGACTAAAAGACAGTAATTTGTACAGTCCTAGTAGGATATATGCTGTGGGGGAAAAAAAAACCTACCTAACAATCCTAAACCACAGTCAAATACTCATACTGTTCACAGTCATATTGGGAATATTATTCTGAAATTTAAGACTGTATGACAGGATAAGGCAAACCAAGAATTTAAACAAGTGTTACAAACAGAATTTTCAACACTAGAGAAAGAAGACACAAATGTAAGACCAATGCAATTAAATAAAACCTCTGAAACCCCATTACCCACTTCTTAGAAACCATTTGTACTCTCAGTGTCCAGATATTGATCTCTTAGGACCATGTGCCATCAAAGAGCCACGATCCTTGAAGATATGACTAATCCCAATCTGTACAGGAAAAAGAGAAGACAAGCCTGGAACACCTCACCTTCCTTTCAGTCTGGTCTGACTCACAGACTACAAGCATTGTATCATAAAGACTTGGAAGGCAACTTGCCAAAAATTCTGCCAACAGGCCAAGAGTTATAAAAAATTTTTTTCTTGACCATCAAAAAGTTAATAATAGGCCTGGGGATTTAGCCCAGTGGTTAGAGTGCTTACCTTGCAAGCACAAGGCCCCAAGTTCAGTCCCCAGCACCAAAAAAAAAAAAAAAAAAAAAAGTTAATAGGTGGATGTGGCAGCACATGACTATAGTTCCAGCACTTGGGAAGCTGAGGCAGGAGGATCCTTTTTGCCCAAGAATTTGAGATCAGACTAGACAACAAGGAGAAAATCGCTCTCAAGAAGGAAAACAAAAGTTAATAACTGACTGAACAAATCAAATATGCTTAAACCCATGAGTTCATAAAGTTACAAAACTAACCACATTTGGACATCAAGTAATTACTTTACAAATCAGAAAATAAAGGGGGAAGGGAATGAAGCATTTATGAAGACTTTATTATATAAAATTTACTTTAAGGTAACCAAATAATTGGCAAGGGCAATAGACCCTGTAGAAATGTTCCAGGAAGACACTAAAGACTATTAAAATTATGTCACTGTTTTTCAACCCTTAATGAATTAATGGATCAGATGATAATCAATGACTTGACATTACATGAGCCCAACCAGATAGATAAGCTTCCTGATGGAAGTTTACAACACCATACAGACAAAACAGTTTTACCGAAAAAAGGGGGAGTCTTCAAATTTTAATCACATTAAACTTTTAGATCTAACTACAATTTTGTAGTAAATAGAGAGGTAAAGAAACATTTTAATTGAAATATGAAGGACATTGGGAAGCTCCACAACAGTGCTCTGCAAGTATGACCCATGGGCAGGTGCTGGGCTGTGAACTTGGTTACTGGTCCATGACAAGACATGCAGAAACTGAGAATAAACACTCAGAAATATTCACGGATTAACCAGAACTTTATGACTACTGAATATGACAATTTTTCAATGGAGCTTGTTTTACATATCTTTTTTTATTTCACTTTACTAGCAATTCATTTGTGCTATATTCTATACATGGTCCACAACAGATTGGAAATTTTAAAAATTAGTCCTTAGCCACAAATAATTTGAAAGCACTGCTCTAGAGGAAAAATACCCAGTTCATTCAGGAAATTGCAAGAGAAAAAAATAAAACAGAAACAGACTTTGAGATTTACATGATCTATCAAACCACTGAAAATGTGGACCCTTATCTGGATTCTAATATATATAATTATAAAAATATAATTTCATGCATATGTATGTGTATGCATGAAAGACTACAAGAGAAGAGAGAGAGAATCAGAAATATGAACACTGGTGGATATCTGATGATGCTAAGGTGAATAAAGGCATTATGATTTTTCAAAGCATCCTTGTCTTTCAGAGGTATATAAGGAAATATTTATGGATGAAACACATTTAGAATTTGCCTCAAAATTTTGGGAGAAGAAAAGCAAAGATTATGTAGATGAAATAATATTGCCCACAAATCAGTAACTGCTGAATTCAGTCTTCCCTCTTACGTGTATATTTGAAATTTTCAAAGGAAAGTTTTCTGAACACTTAACTATTATTGCTATTATTATTTAAATACAACTAAGAGAAGTATATAAACCATAAGAGAGTTCCATGTAAATGCTACCTGCTTTCAAATAAGGGACCATTACTTCCAACCAGGGTAAAGGAACATTAATACAGGAGTTTTTATACATCGAACCTTGAAGAATGTGTGAGCCCTGGACCCAGAAGAGGAAAAAGAGAAAAAGTAAGATAGATAGTAAGTATGCATAAATGGAGGCAGTAAGGTGGTCACATGACTAAGAAAAACAATGCTGATAGCTTTTTCTGTGTCAGACACTGTATATTGTTCATTTATTCCTGGTATCAATCCTGTGAAGAAAGCATAATTATTACTGCAATATCTAAAAAAGGAAATACTATATGGCTAAGTAAGACACTCCTGACACCCCAAGATGTGAGCCACAGTCTCTTAACTCTTCAGCTCATTTCCTGTGTTCCATCGCTTGCCCAGGGTAGGCAGAAGATGGGCTTTATCACAGGAAAGCTTAAATGCCAAGCTAAGAAATATATACCACCCTTTAAAAGGTGGTGTACATAAAATGAACAGCAACAGCAATCTCTGAGAAGAGAAACAATGTAATTACAGGTAAATTTTAAGATGTGTGGCAGCAATAAAACTCAGTTTGAAGAGACAGTTTAGAAATAAGGAGAGGGACTAGAAGGCTATGCAATTGTCTGAGACATAAATGATGACCAAAACTGGAATAACTCTCACCCCTTCTGAAACACACACACACACACACACACACACACACACACACACACACCCTTTCTTCTGCTCTCACTATTCTACGACCAACTCTAGAGACAATGCGGTTTGTCAATCTTAGATTTACATGATACCCTAGGTTCCCCAAAACAGACACAAAATCCTAGGTGTGGACTGACCAAAACAACACTAACCTCAGAACATGACACTATTTTGAAAGTAAACTGTACACTAGGTATGGTGATGCACACCTGTAATCTCAGCACTTGGGAGGCTGAGGCAGGAGGACTGCTGCGAGTTTGAGGCCAGCCTGGGCTACACAGTGAGTTCAAGCCCAGCCTGAATTATATAACAAGATCCTGCCTCAAAAAATTTGTTTTGGAAAAAAAAAATTTGTTTTGTAAATAAATATTTCTGGCAGCTGCACCAGCGTAGTATACCCAGGACCTTTCGTGTATAAACTATCTAGGGATAGCTTATCTTTTGAATCAAATGCAAGATACCGGATTCTATTCAATGTCAGCTGTTAATTTTCATTAAAAAGCTTCAAGTATTCTGTAATTTGGAGTATAAGGATATACTCCTTACGTGGCTCCTACATGGTTCAACAAATTGACTAATTCAATTAATGTACCTGCTAGGTCCTCAAACAATTCACTAGCAAAAATATTGCTAAGGGTAGGACCACATGGGAAAACCTGCAGTGTCACTAGAGAACTACAAGACTGAAATAAGCGGGTCAGTAAACTAAGCAGTAATAAAAGACAGAGCATTTGATGCCAAAGAATTCTGTAGAACCACACAGAGCACAAGGAACTACATAATCAGCTTGCTTCTTTCTCAGGGCTTTGATTATCAAGTGGCCATGAGTTGAGAGCAAGTACTTTGAACACTTCCTAGGTGCCAGTTTCTACACTAAACCTTTACTTTTGTTTGTTTTGTTTTTTGAGACAAGGTCTTGCTGTGTAGCCCCAGGTTGGCCTCAAACTCACAGCAATCCTCCTGCCTCAGCCTCTCAAGTGCTGGGATTACATACATGCACCACCATGCCCAGCACTAAGCCTTTACTTATATCTTCTCATTCAATGTACACAAAACTATGCTGATTGTAGTCCTAGCTCTGCTATTTACTAGAAATGAATCCAAATATCCAAATTTTAAAAATGGAGTAATAAACAACAATGCCTCTTTCACAGGGCTATTGCAAAGATTAAAATTTAAAACTCCATATGGATTTACTCTATAAGTAATCTGGCTCTACACAAATCATCCATACCTTCCTATTGTTGTTTCTTAAATCTCCTGAAAATCGGATGGCTCTGAGGAGCATTAAAGATTAGAAGAATGCCAAGAGTTAAAGCCAAAAAATTTAGTGATCTGGTGATAACCCAAAAAGTTCCTTCAATAGGAGCAGACCAACAAAGGCATCTGCTGACCCACCCCATGAAATGTTCTGAAGTGAGAACTGTTTGTTTGCGGACACACCATTTGCTACCATCCCAGCTGACAACAGGAGGGAAGAAGCAACAGATGTTTGGTGACTAGGCAGTTCCTCTAGGAATCGCCACAGTCCATGCCATAAAACAACGGTTTCTAAATGGACAACAAACAATCACGGCCCAGTGAAAGACAAGATACCCCGGATGTGTTCCACTGCAAAAATGTTTTTTGTTAAACATGAAAAGTCATTTGAGGAACTGCCAATGAACAATTAATTAGCAGCGCAAACAAGAATATTTTTGAAAGAAGAAGCCACAGAGGACAGAACTTCACTCAGTTTTGAATGATTTCTTTTCCACTACTATATATAAAAGCTCTGTGTGTGTGTGTGTGTGTGTGTGTGTGTGTGTGTGTGTGTGTGTGTTTGGAAACTATGAGGTCATTGTTTTCCAGAGTCTTACTATAGGAAACAGCTGTGGGGAACTACACAAACAGAGAACACTACCCCATTTAGCAACCCCTCATTGTGACAAGTGTATAGATAGAGACAGGAAAAATCCATCAAACCACACACTAATAACAAAACAAAAGTGGCAGAGTCAAACTAAAAACCTTAAGCCACACAAAGGAAGATGAAAAATAACGGAGGACAAGAATCTTTATTATTACAACTGTGTCTCAGATATTTCCACACTTACAGCAGATCGGCTCCTTTCTGCATGGGCCAGTTCCTTTCTATTTGATTTACTTTGAACAGCAGCTGAAAATGTAACATTTGACAAACACGACTTTAAAAACAAAAGTTTTTCTAGGGCTCTATTACAAATACTGTAAGACCTGTCCAAAACTGAACTGGTCCACCCATCTCTAGAACCATTTTGTTTTCCCAATCTTGAAGACTGCCATCCCAAGAATTGTTTTGAAAAACCTCAATGTTCTTTTTATCTCTTCTTCTTTATATACCCATAAAGCTGCCAAATACTGTTAAATCCTGCTTCCAGTATACATTCTGTATATGTTCAAAAGTCAGGGGAAATGAGCAAGAGACAAGGAAAGGGAAAGAAACTGAGTCCATCCCAATCCAAAATGGAACACATGACTCCCCCCGTCTCACCTAAAACTTCTTCAATAAGTCCAGCAACAAGGACACTATTATGAAAGGCAGCTCATTCTATTTTCAGAGAACTTGCTCATAAAAATCCTGTATCCTGTCACTCTCTCTTTCAGTTTCTCCCTTCCGCTTTGAAACCTTAAAACCCAAGAGTAATCACAGTCCTCAAATTAGGTCTGACCCAAGGCCACAACACAACTGGTCTGCCACCAGCATATCCACATTTATAACAGAGGCTGGTGTGAAGCTGTCCTTGGTTGTGGCCTCTTCAGTTCAGATTAACGAACATATTGTGCACCCTCCATGAACCAGGCTCAGAGATTCAGCGCTGAATTAAGACATAATCACTGCCCACAAGGGATTGGAGAAGACAGACAATAATGGGTTTAGGAAACTGAATCCTCTTGCCTCTGAGGGTGAGCTTTTCTGTTTTTAAACAGTTCACACAACACAGGGATTATCTGATCCTCAGAAAAATCTATGAATAAATGCATCCAATCCTATTTCCTTTGGAAGAAAAAGCAGTTCTTTAATAACTCTTTCAAATTCTTTCTCAGTTAGTCTATTCAGGCTTTCTGCACTGTAATATTAATTTCATGTTTTGTTGAAAGTCACTCATTTCATCAAGGCGAGGCAGGCATTCAGCAGATGGTTATACGTCCCAAATTAACACAGACATTTAATATTAAAATTCTCACAGGACTGATTTTTGAAACCTGACAAAATGACCTAAAATCTGGAGAACTTTTAAATAATAGTATGAGAAGAATAAGCAATAACAATACTAAATGGTACCAAGAGAAGAACTGATGAAACAGAATACAAAATATCATCAAGCTCTAAACACAAAGAAACCTCTCCTAAGTAAGCAGGGTAATAACAAAGTTGGGTAACAAGGGAACAACATTAGTTAACACTCACTGAGCACTGATGGTGTCAGGCCCTCTGCCAAGTTCTCCTTTCCTTTATTTTCAAAACAGACTTATGAAGCAGATATATCCTTATCTCCACTTACACATGAGGGAGTTCAAAGAGTTAAGCGCCCAAGGTGCCAAGGTATGTAGGCAGAATGTAGGCAGTCTGGCTCTCCAGCACAAGCTGCTAGCCACTCGCCACCCTGCACGAATGGGAAATAGCAAACCTGAAAATATCCACTTTGCACAAGCACCAAAGTCAACTCCAAATATTAAAGAGATAAATATTTTTTAACACATTAGAAAAAAATTTTTTTAAATCTTATGATACAAAAGTAACTTTTTCAGTTATCAGCAATAAAAGAAGAAAGGAAAGGGACAGATTCAAAAATACTAAAACCTCCTGTAATATACCAAAGTATCAAACTAAAAAAGCAGGAGACAGAGGGAAATATATATCAAATGTACCAAAAGTTTAATGAAGCTGTTACCTATGCACATAAACACTGTATAAAGTTAAAAGTATAAGTACTACTATAAAGTTAAAAGAGAAAGGAAGAAAAGAAGGGCAGAAGGAAGCAAGCAAGTAAGCTAGTTTCAGAATATGAATAGACACCATGACTAAATGGGACTTATTTCTGGAATGAAAAGAGGTTCAACATGAAAATCAAGCAATGTAATATACCACACATTCATAGAATGAAGGGAAAAAGACAAATAATCATCTCAGTGGATGCAGAAAAACTTTCAATTTTGTGACTTAAAAAAAAACAATAAACTCTGCCAGGAGTAGTGGCACACACCTGTAATCCCAGCACTCAGGAGGCTAAACCAGAAGGATCACCACGAGTTCTAGGTCGGCCTGGGCTACACAGTGAGTTCAAGACCAGCCTGAAGTACAGAGCAAGATCATGTCTAAAATAAATAAATAAATATTTAAAAATAAAAACCTAAATAGATAAATAAAATTTAAATTTAAAAAACTCAACAAACCACCTCAACATGATAAAGCCCATAAATGAAAAGCCCACAGCTAAAGACTGAAAGCTTTTTCCTTTCAAGAAACAAGATGAAGAAGCCCACTCTTGCCATTTCTATTCAATACCATTCTGAAAGTTTTAGCCAGAGCAATTAGACAAGGAAAAAAAACATATCAAAATTGGAAATGAACAAGTAACCTCTGTTCACAAATAACATGATTGATCTTGTAGGGAGAAAACCTTAAAGATTCCAGAAAAAAGTTGTTAGAGATAATGAGTAAATTTAGCAAACTTGCAAACCAAAAGGAAAACAAAAACAAGATCATTCCATTTACAATAGCAGCAATAAGAATAAAATACTGAGAAACAAATTTAATCAAGAGGGAAAAAACAGTATCCTGAAAACTACAAATCACAGCTGCAAGAAGAACCCTAAATTAAGAAGACAAATGGGGTTGGGAATATAGCTTAATGGTGGAGTGCCTGCTCTGCATGTACAAGGCCCTGAAGTTCATCTCCACCACCAGAAGATCAGTGTGCTGGAAGATCAGTGTGCTGGAAGAGCAGTGTGAAAGTTATGGGTTCTGTTCCCAGCACTATAGGAAGAAAGAAAAAAAAAGAAAAGAAAGGGGGGAGCGGAGAGGAAAGAAAGGGACAGAGAAAGAGTGTTAAAATGACACTATTACCCAAATTGATCTACAAATATAATGCAATCTCTATCAAAATCCTAATGGCAATTTTCTTAGAAACAGAAAAACCCATCCTTAAATTCATATGGAATCTCAACAGACTGAAGCCAAAATGATCTTGGAGAAGATAAAGTTGGAGGCACTACACCTTATTTCAAAACTTAGCACACAACTATAGCAATCTAAACAGTATGGCACTGGTGTTAAGACAGACAAACAGATTAATGGAATAGAACTGGGAACTCAGAAGACTCCAAACACCTGATCAACTAACTTTCTACAAGGGTGCCAACATCATTCTATGGAGAAAGGACAGTCTTTTCAATGGTTCTTGGGAAACTGCACAGCCACAGGCAGAGAGATGAAGATGGACCCTGCCCCTATACTATATACAAAAATTAATTTAAAATGGATTAAGAGCCTAATTATAAGAGTTACACTATAAAACAGTTAGAAGGCACAAAGGGGAAATGCCATGACTGGGTTGGCAACCATTTCTTAAATATGACACCAAAAGAAAAGGAAACAAAAGAAAAAAATGAAAAAAAAATCAAAATTAAAATATTTTATGCATCAAAGGACACTACCAAGAAAGTTAAATGACAATCCACAAAAGAAAGTATTTGCTAATCATAAATATGATAAAAAACATCAGAATATATAAAGGAACCTATAACTCAACTACAAACACCCAATCAAAAATGGGCAAAAGACTTTAATAGACATTTCTCAAAGAAAAAAAAAAAGGATATACAAATGACCAATAAACACTTAAACAGATGTTCAACATCATTAGTCATAAAGGAAATGTAAATTAAAACCACAATGAGATATCACACTCCCTGGGATGGAAAACTTTTTTTAATGGAAAACTGCAAGTGTTGGCAAGGATGTAGGGAAATGGTTGCTTACATGCATTGTTGGCAAGAATGTAAAACAGTGTAGTCACTAGAAGACAGTTTAACAGTGCTTCAAAAAATTAAACACGGAATTAGCATATGATCCAAGAGAACTGAAAACAGATCCAAGCAGACACCAATGTCCATAGCATCAATCTTTACAATAGCCCAAACGAGAAAACAACTCAAGTATATATCAACAGATGAATGAACAAAATGCAATATGTCCATACAATAGAAGATTATGTAATTATAAAAAGAAATGAAACTCTTATGCATGCAACATAAATGAACCCTGAAAGCATTACATTAGTAAGTGAAAAAGCCAGATAAAAAAGGATCTTCCGTATTGTATAATTTAATTCTATGGGGTGTCTAGCATAGGCAAATTCATAGAGACAGATATTGCAACAAAGATTACTAGAGAGTAGAGGGGAGTTATCACTTAATGCATATACAGGTTTTGTTTGGGAGAACGAAAAAGTTCTTGAAACGATAGTGACAATGGTTGTGTGATATGCTGAATGAACTTAATGCCACAGGACTGTACACTTTAAGACTGTTAAAATGGCAATTCTATATTATTTTAGTAGAGTAAAAATATTTTTAAAAATTCTAATAGATAAATAAGCAAAGAATGGATATAACAAATTTAAATTATAAAACCCAACTCATTCTATGAAACGTTTTTTGGCACCCACCACATACCACTTACTGGACTGGGTAGAGTTTAGGATTAAACTAGCAGCATTGTAATTTTTGTAATTTCTTGTTTTTGAAAAGTAATATATGCTTCTGATGCTCTAATGACACACCTAGAAACTGTTCCTAAAGAAACAATAGAAAAAAGCAAAAAGCGATACAGGGAATTCATGTTCGTTATCATAAAAAAGAATAGGTAGGGAAACACCCAATAAAAGAAGACTTGATGAACAACCTAAATGCCCAACAACCAACGAATGGCTAAAGAAAATGTGGTTTTTCTACACAATGGAGTACTACACTGCCATAAAAAAGGATAAACTAGAGTCATTCATATACAAATGGATGTTTCTTGAGAACATACTCTTAAGTGAAATAAATCAGACACTGATGAGCACACATCGAATTGTTTCTCTGATATGAAAAACCATAACTGTAAATAAGGACAAAGAGGTGTAATAGATATTATATAAAAGGAGGATGATGTGCAGAGGAGAGAAGTACTAGAAAGAAAGAAGGGGAAAAGTAGAAAGGCAACAGGGGAAAGAGAGGGGAAAGGGAAAATATG